>VDFB02046434.1:126993-231976 GCA_007258455.2 Sequoia sempervirens
AATACTTTCTCTTTGTGAGAACCCTTTAGCAACTAACTATGCTTTGTGCTTGTCAAGTGTACCGTTAGCTTTGTACTTGAGTTTGTACACCCATTTGCAGTCAATGGATTTCTTCCTTGGTGGAAGATTTGAAAGAACCCAAGGCTTATTTTTCATAAGACTTTGATGTTCAGTTTCCATGGCCTTTTCCCTTTCAAGCTTATTTTTTGCTTCAACAAACACCTGTGGCTCATACACTTCTTGAATATTGGCCATAAGAGCAAAGTTAACCGTGTTTTGCTTGCTCTTGCCTTTGGATGATCAACCTTCGACCATTTCTTCATCCTGAACATCACCAATGAGTTTTTCCCACCACTTAGGTCTCTTTGTAGAAACCCTTTCATCCAAATTAGTGTGGTCATCATGATTTCGGTTTCCTATTTTTGTGTCATTTGGATGCTGATCCAGGATGATCAATAAAATTTGGGTTTATTTCCTCGTGCTCTAAATCCCCCCTTCAAGTGGAGCTTCTTGAAGTTGAATACTTGAATCCTTAGCAAGAATAGGTTGGTTATTGATAATTTGTATCTTAGAAGATGTCGGAAAAGGCACTGCTTTGTAATGTCCCCTTTTTCCTACACTAAATCCACCCTATTTTAATAGTGTTTTTAAACACTAATATATATTATATAATATTAAAACATAAATAACATAATCTTTAAATAATAATAAATAAAACAAAATAAGAATACTCTATTGGGATCGGCCAAGATTGGAGGGAAATAATAAAAATAAATAAATAAAATAAATAAATAAATAAATAAAATAAATAAATAAAATAAATAAATAAATAAATAAATAAATAAAATTAATAAATAAATTTAAAAAAATAAAAATAAAAAATAAAATAAAATAAAGGAGGTTGGCCTTGTTAAGGTTATTTTGGGAGGGTTATAAAATAAAGTAAAGTGCAAGTCATTTGGCATCCATTCACATCATTTTTTCATTTGGAGAGTCTTCTCTTTGTCTGCAACTTTGGTTGGGCTTAATTCCAAGGACGAAAACCCTTGTGAATACGGTGAGTTGGATGAAAACCTAGCTCATCTTGTGGAGGACTCATAACAGAGTTCTATTTGCACTTCATTGGAGACAATTGGAGGTTTGGAGCATCGTTGCATAATCAGATTTGGAGCAGCATTGTTGTTGCATTTTGTGAGCATATTGCATTAGGGTTTTGCCTTAATTTGGAGCCCCACTTGGAGCAGACCTGAGCGCCCACCTTTGGAGGGCGACTTTGCATATTTGAAGCATATTTGGAGTAGCAAACCCTAAGCACTTGCCAAGGAGGAATTTTGTCCATCTAGGGTTTGATACAGTGTTCCACGGGGACTCGCCCCCCCCCAAAGAAGCTCGCATTTTCGAGACGGGGACGTCTTGGAGACTTGGGGGGGACGTACCCCCACCAACCCACCACTAGTGGCCCACCATCCCACCACCAGTTTCCCTATCTCCAAGACACTACTAGGACTTTGAGGATGCTGGGGTGTCCTCAAGATATCTAGGGGACTCCTAGTTGTCTCCAAGATGTATAATTCTTATACTCATACATCTTTTTATGACTACTTTTTCAAGTACTATATGTATTTCAGCACCCTACTGCCCCCTCGCCGTTGTCCCCCCGCCGTCCCCTCGCCGCCCCCAAACTTAGACCCCCTGTTCCAGCATCCTCGAAACGTGTCCCCTGCTGTCCCCCCATCCCCGTCCCCGAAACCTCGTGGAACGCTGGTTTGATTTTTGAAGACTATTTTGCATATATTTGGTATGTATAATCATAGTTTGAAATCTGATTTGTAGATCATAAATTCTGGGCATTGTTTGGCATGTTGTGCCCTATAATCCATTGTAAAAATCAGAGTAGAACTTTCAGTTTGTAGCAGCAGGGTTTAATTCAGAAAATCAGATTTATTTTCTCAATTTGGTTGTGCAATATTGTGTATTTCATGGTGGATTTCATGTTTGTAATGATTATCAACTTGTGGTATCATTTGCCATCATTATTTGTCATGTTTGGGCATGTTTATGTTCGCTGTAATTATTTGTTTAAGAGCAGAAAATAAAATCAGAAATTAGGGTTTTGAGCAGAAATCTAAAGTGCAGAAATCTATGGCAGAAATTATAAATTTAATTCTAGAATCTTAGGGAAAATTCCATTGAGGATATTACAGTGCTATCAAAGCTTTGATCCTGCCAGCTTGTTTGGGTGTGTGAGTAAGAAAATCTCAAAGTTATGACAGTGGAGTTTAGCAGGGTTGAAGATCAGATCAAGAGGAGATATGAACAAGAATCTATCCAACTCTTTGAAGAGTATCAAAGCATGCTTGATAGGTTTAAAAATGAGGTTTCTTTTGATTATTTCTTAAGTTTAGTTGTAACATTGAAACTTGGTAAAATAGGCTTGGTGAACTACATTAGAAGAACAAAAAAAGAAAAATCAGAAGTTACCATTGAAGAAAGGTTAGAAAAGGAAGAAAAAGTACTTGTTTGTGACTTGCAGCCTACAAGTAATCACAAGGAAGACAAAAATCAGTCAACATGTGTTGAAGATTGGACTCTAAGCCCTAAAGAAAATAAAGCCACAAGTTCACTTCAAGCCTATGCTGACAAGGATGGAGGAGAGTCACCTATTGAAGCTACAAATGAAGAGCACATGAAGATTGAAGAAGATATTGCCATGGAGATTGTCAAACCAGCCATGTTAGATCAGCTACAAGAAGGTATGAGTTAGTTTGATATTCCTTTAATTGAGCCTAGCATTGCTTCATCACCTTTTACCTAATATTGGCAAGGAATTAAATTGTGGTTTGGGTGTCTTTGAGATGGATGTTGTTCAAACTTCATACATATGATGACAATTCATAAATTTCAGTATGTGGTGAATGAAGAGGTTTGGATAAGACTGACTTAACATTGCAAGATATGGAGGATCACTTGGTGGTTAAGGAGATCATAGCTGTACATACACTTTCTAGATCAACCCTTGAGGAAAAGCATGATGTAGAAGATTCTACTCACTACCTTGATGGTGACCCTTTGATAGAGCATGATGATACCCTAGCATTTACACAGATGTAATGGAGAAGAGGCCAAGAAGGAAGCTGATTTGGAGGTGCACATTTATGAAGACCAAACAAAATTTTTGCATGGAGATGTTGGGTCTCATAAGTCACATCACTTGGAAGGACAATTGAAAGTAAATGAAGGTAAGATTGTGGCAGTCCTAACTCATTTTGATCATGTTCATAAGATGGTAGGTTTGTGTTGGAAGACTCTAGGGAAGCATGAAGGTTTTGAAGGAGGTCTATCTCTTGATGAGTTGCATGAACTCAAGAAGGCTTTGGTGGTAGTGAAATCAAACTACCTATACTTACTTGTAGATAGCAATCATCTCCTCACACTTAATGAGATTTATGTTGATGCTTTGAGAAGGAAGGAGGATGAATTGCATAATCTCACCTTTGAGCTTAAGGACACTATGAATTCCTTGAAAAGCACTCAAAAGGCCCTTCGAGAATCGAAAGAGCATGTGGATGAGCTTTGTTGGGAGTTGAACATGGCACACTCTTCAGCACACCCAGAAGAATTTCATACTTCTATGGCAACCACATCCAATGAAAAACATGGCAACATGAAGATGGCAAAGAGTGGAGATATGGAGGAAGGTCTTGAAGGACTCTATGATGAAGACATATCTTGTAGCCATGGGACAGAGTTTGTGGCACATGGTACACTTGATTTGCACTTGGAAATGTCTCGTGGACTAGCACTTGTTGATAACCATCCACTCATGGAAGGAGAGATGATTGAGATTGAGGAAGACATCACACTAGGGCATGAGGTAAGGACTGATTTTCTGATGTATGATGACAATCCCTTATCTTCACATTATCATGTTGTTATCACGGAATCTAGCAGCGCTCG
The DNA here is from genome assembly GCA_007258455.2 of Sequoia sempervirens. NCBI lineage: Eukaryota > Viridiplantae > Streptophyta > Pinopsida > Cupressales > Cupressaceae > Sequoia > Sequoia sempervirens. The sequence goes on from VDFB02046434.1 coordinate 130,951, forward strand.
TTCCACGGATAACCCCCCTACGAAACTTGTCCGTTTCCTAGGATTCGTGAAGTTCAAGTACGCATAACGAAGTGATTTTCAAGCCACCTCGAAATGCGTTCCTAAGCCTCAAATAGTCAATTCGAGCATTCCCCCATGTTCGCCTCGCGAAGACCTTCAAAACGAGATCCTTCGCGAAGTCTCACTGCCCGTACTTAGTGAATTACGAAAAAATGCAGTGGCACTGAAAAAGTGCGCTCCTTCCCTGAAGCCAAAATTGGCTAAGTACAAAAAGTGCAAGGGCACTAAAATTTAGCGCCCCTGCATGAAGTGAAATTTCTAAAAAATGCAATAGCGCTAAATTTTAGCGCCATTACACTTTTCTTCGCCACTTAGACTTTTTCTTGGCCCTGGCACGTTTCTTCATGAATTTCGCGTTTTTCGTCAATCGTGCCACTTTTCGTGCCTAAATTTATTGCTCGACTTGAGTTAGGTTTTTAATTTTCCTTTTCACTTAAAGGTGTTTTAATTCGCCATTTTCATTATTATGATCTTTGTTCTTTTCTCCCTTCTTGCTGGGTGAAGTGCTTCTCAAATTGCAAAAAAATGTTTTTTGAAGATTTTCGCCATTCATCCTTCGGCAATATTCGCGTTTCATTCTGGTAAGTCGTTTTTGCTTTGTCTTTATTCTTATTTCATTTTTATGTGTTCTAGGTTAAGTATATGCGTTTTTGTATGTATTATGTGTTTTTCTACGCATTCTTTTCAACGTTTTTTCCATCCTCTCCCACGCGTTTTTGTTTCTTCTTTTTCATTTCGCGTCTTCTCTTTTCGCGTCTTTTCTTTTCCATTCGCGTTTTTCTTATCCTCACGCAATGGAACCCTCACTTCTTGTTTTGAATGCACGTTTCTTCCCTCGCATTTTATTCGCCATCTCCTCTATGCGCGATGTTCTTTGAGAACTTGTATCTCCCCAACGTTTTTGTGTTGAAATCTCTCTTTATGCGCTTTGGTGCGAACATTGAAAAGACTTATCATTTTGAAAGAAAGTTTCTTTAACCCTTGAATGCGTATACAATGGTATTGAAACAAGTCCCAAATCGCAATTTCAAAGTTTTCCATGAAAACAAAAATTGCCAAGCATGAGCGCCTTTTCCATTCATCCTTACATCTGTTTTTCCAAAATGTGCTTAAAATGCTAAAGCACTGAATTTTAGCGCTATGACATGCTGAACATGTCAAAAATTTTCTAACACTGAAAAATGTAAGGGCACTAAAATTTAGCGCCCTTGCATCAAAAGTCAATTTTCCTGAGATGTAAGGGCGCTGAATTTTGGCGCCCTTACATTTTTTCCAGTTTTCTACACTCTTTTCCAGATAAGCTTCATTTTCAACCAGTGCACTCCGGAACCTTGTTTTTCCCGTTTTGTGCATCGTTTTGCGTGCCTCGTCATCCGCTCCATGCTTTCCCATCCTCATTGCTCATTTCACGCTTTCCCATGTTTCCTAACAATTAATGTTTGTTCTGGCTAAACGGATTGCAGTCTCTTTTCAAATATCGTCAAGTCAGAGTAATCAGAGTTCCAGTTATTTTTAATGACTGCTAGTAAGCCTCCTTCTTCTTCGAAAGCAAAAGGTAAGATGAAGTACAAATATCAAGGTGTTTATCCGCTGACTGTAGTGCTCTCCAAGGTGGAAGAGATAAAAGACACGGAGGTTGGTCATCAAGACTTGGTTGATTTCGCAAAGCAAACAGAGACGAAGCCTCTTCCTGATTCAATGAGAGCAATCGTACACAACAACCTTCATTTGATGGCAATGTTCCCTACCGCTGCGCACAATACCGAGTTTGTTCTTCAGGTGGCGTCTCATTACATCAGAGAAAGTATAAGTGTGATCGATTCCTCCGGGCACGAGATTCTGAGACTCGACCCTGATTTCTTTGATATTGTTTTCAAGGTCCCTCATATGGAGAAATACATTGATATTTCTATATCAAAAGCACAGGAGATCTTTGATGCTGATCCCAATAAAGCTAAACAGTTGATAAACACTCAATGGTTAAAGAAGCCTAGATCATCTGTTTCCAGATGGCCGAAAGGACTCCTGCGAAGTGACTTCAGGGTATGGCGTCAGGATAGCAATCCCGCATTTTCTAAAGCGAGTAGAAAGACTTGCGGAATCATCCCTTTTCGCGATTGGATGTATGAATACATCAGGATCATAAGAAGACGAAGGTGCATGATATTTGGGCAAACAATCCGAAGGTGATGAATACCACGGCGTTGATCAGTATCTTCGGTTCCTGCGAAGCTTCTTGCTTACGGTGAAATACCCAGCGGCATGACGAGACAATTCGGTCTATCTACAAAGAGGACCGAGGATGATGGTGCGTATGCGGAATATTTCTATCAGGTTGTTTGAAGGAAAACTTTATCACTTTAGGCTGAGTCACATGTACAGCAACAACGCTTTTCAATTTTGATCCGGCTCTTGAAAGAAGGAGAGTATCTGATGAGGCTTATAAGGTGGTAAGTAAAGTTGGATGCATATTTCTTCAATTCCCAACGTTTACTTACTTGAGAGTAGGCTGCTACACTGGTTGTCCCTACATGCTACCACGTTATCCTTCGGATAAGTGGGTTCTCATGGAAACATGCAGACAGTTGATGTCAGTGCAAAAAGAACGAAGAAGCAACCACGAGCGTGGATTCAAGTTCCCATTGACCATTGGCCGATATACTATCCAAACTGCACAAAAAGCTAAGTCTGTTTATGCTGAAATGCAGCTCATGACCATCAAAACCTACAGGTATAGGTTTGATTTTGATTATCGAGATGTCAGAAAAAATTTGCAAAAGGGTCACCATCACAGGTACCGTTTTGAGGACATCTGGGCAGATTGCAGAGATGAAGAAGCCATTCGCAAAATGGACTATTGCATATTGACGGTTCAACAAATCAGAGATCTTGATATTGCTGACCTACCAGAGGATTTTGCAGATCCAGGTGATATCATGAATGCTGTCTATGATGAGCAAGAAATTGCTAAAAGGCCGTTACCTACAATACAATGGTCTAGGAAAGAATGTACCAGCATAAGAGAAAGGTTGAGGCCAATCCTAACCAATATTGCAGAATGGCTACATAAACATGGTTATGAAATGAAAAGTTTGAGCGATTTCGGAAGGAGAGGAATCCCGGCTTCGCTACTTGACAGAACTCGCAACAAAATCATCGGCGTTCCCACTTCTTCTTCCGCGAAGAGGTCCCTAGGATCAAAGTTCAGCTGTTGGCAAGGAAAGATGCCGGTCAGGTCGAGGCGGTAATCCGCGGAATCTAATCCATCTGCATCTAAAGGTAAAAAGCCTATTCTAGGAGGTAGATTCGATGAAGAAAGAAACTTCAAGTGGCCAATCGAAGATGAAGATTCGTGAGCGGAACTCGATCACCGAAGGTTTACGGCGGGCAAGAGTCGATGAAGATTGAAGAAAGAAAGGATCTGAAGAGTGATTTTGAAGGTGAACGAGTCGAACAAAGAGGTGTCGGCCCGAGGAACGGGCATGATCAAAAGCAGAACTACTTCTCCTCGAGAATGGTTGAGAAAGTCGAACATCATGCTTTGTGACTTCAAATGTTCCTCATACCCCTCTAGATTCAAGAACTCCTCCACCTCTTGTTCCCTCGTCACCTATTCCTACCACATGCATTCTTGCAGCCGAGATATCCCCTATCCTTGCAGCATCAACCTCGCTTGATACTCCTTGATTGACAAAGCATCCATACGGTTGATATCTGTCAAACCCTCATCGTCCATTCTAGCTTGTCTTAGTAGCGTATGATATCGCCGAAATGAATTCAATGCGTTCATGAATGGATCAATCGTCAGCTCAATGTGTCAACTACGAGGGCGATGATGGCGGAACACTTCTCAATTGTCGATACCTATGGTAAGTTTAGATGTGACAATAACTTGATAGCAATGGCGGTGAATTGGTGATAAATCGAGGATTCCGCACTTCTTTTCTTCCTCCTTGGCTAATATCTCCAAGGGTATTTGGAAAGCGTAAAGCAAATGATTTCTCTGGAGGAGCTTGACCTCGAAGAGATAGTTCTTCCAAAATATAAAAGGAAGAAAAAGGCAAAGGTATACTCAAGGCTGAACGTTGATAAGTCTGGCCACAAGTATGCTGAAATTGGCATACCACCAAGTGAAGAAGGTGATGTCAATATGGAAGACTACACAGTAACAAAGGTCCAGCTTAGCAAGGTTACCAATGAATAAAAGCCCGTCGCAGAATCACTTTGGATATCTTAATTTGGAAGAGAATTTTGGATATTAAAAAGTAGAGCAAACTCTAACGTAGCCTGCAAGCGATGAGCATTATACCACTTGTTAATAAAAAGAGACTTCTGAAAGTTCTCCAAGTAATGCACAACCGCTGACAGTGGTGAATATTGAAGACCTAGCTGTCAAGAAAGCTGAGAAGTTCGCCTCCAAAGGCAGGGTGTTGTATGATTTTGTTGAGAAGATCATTGAACACAGATCTCAGATTATATTGGCTGCGGACGAGAAAACTACCTTGTTGGCCAAGCTCACCACAAAGCTTGATAAAGAAAAAAGTGTACTTTCCCAGGAGCGCAGAGACATGGAAAAATGCCTGTTGTCATGGTCGGAAATGAAACAGGTAAAGCTCAGTAAATTGGTGGAGGTTGGGGTAATTCCTGACAAAGAAAAGTTCGTTGAGGTAAGAGAATCTCTGAAACACAGAATTCAAGTGGTTCAATCTCTTATGGAAGATCTCCACCAAGTACAAGAAGATGTCGACGGGCATCGTGCCATTCTTGAAAAAGGTATCAAAGAGTTGCCTGGTCAACTTCTTGAGGAAAATCGTATCTTCCTGCCGGCCACAGAAATATCCCAGATCTTCAAGGAAGCCATCATGAATTTAGTTAGCGGATTCGGACTTCTCGGAAGCTTCAACGAACATCATTTGTGATACAAGGCTCACGATGGACAACACAGCATCTTGTGAGGTGCAAGAAGGTTCACTCATGCGCCATGAGATGATCCTTGAGAATTCCCACACCATTGTAGGATTGCAGTTGAATCAGGATAGAGAAGTTAGATTAGCATGTAGAAGGGAGACTAGGAGGAAGTTGAAGACTTTTATTGATGCAAAGGAAACATGAAACAAGCCCCTATTCTCAGGTGTTGGACATTTCGGTGCATCCCATTATGCATCTTGTAGTATTTACTAGGCATTTCGAATGTCTTTTTGTAAATTGTAATTACACCAAACTGAAAGATGTAATATTTTGAAAACAAATTACACTTTGACTTTGGTCAATGTTAGGTGAGATCTCCTAAAATCGCTCACCTAACTTTCCTTAATTTTCTCAATCAGTTTCCATCTTTTGCTCATCCCTGTTTCTATATAATGTGAGGGATTTTCATTATAATAAGATCCTTTAGTGTTTTGCAACGAAGTGCTGCCCTTTTTGAAGCAAATTTGTGAAACTTTGCATTCATGCTTTGTGAATGAAATTCGATTAATAAAGAAGAGGATTGCAAGCCAAACTTTGCGTTGGATTCAATACTTTTGTGAGTTGATCTTATTTGGTGGTAATTAGCTTGAAGAATCTGAAGGACTCTAAGTAGTTTATGTAAACTTTGTGTTACATTTATTATTTAGATTTGCATTTGTATTTCTGTTTATCATTTGGTTGAATGATCTACAAGACTTTGTGCTTGTAATCGTTCATGCTCTTGCATATTTTGGTTGAATGATCTACAAGACTTTGTGCTTGTAATTATTCATACTCTTGGATACTTTTGTCGAAAGATCTACAAGACTTTGCGCTTGTAATCGTTCGTGCTCTTTGATACTTTTGTTGGATGATCTACAAGACTTTGTGCTTGTAATCGTTCATGTTGTTCGAGGAATTGCTGCATCTAAGAAGACTTTGTGCTTCTAACGTGACAAACGGTACATCTGCACAGATCCAACATTGATAAAGCTACGGAACGACTTTGTGCCTTCGTGAGCTTTCCCTTTTTACTTTATTTGTTTATAATTAATCACTTCTGGTATCTCTACGCTTCGCTTTGACGAGATAGAGGTATTGGTATTACTGCTAGTTGTTAGTTTAAGGTTATCAAGAATTGTAAACTTCCAACGGTGAAGCATTGTAAACATCTTCTCTGAAAAAAAGAGAGAAGGATGAATGTAACACACCCCCCCCCACTTTGTAAGTTTCGTGTACATTTTGTAATTACTTGTTTGATTTACTATCGCTTCTGTTAGCAGTAAGAAGGGCGCCTCCCCTTTCCGAGAGGAGAGATTTACATCTCACATAGCTGTGGCTGAAGTCCAAGTTGTGTAATCTATCGAAAAGCTGATTACATAATTTTCACCCAACACATGTTATGATAACTAAGAGGATCAGCCTTAACGCTTATGAGTTTCATGGAGAAACTCATGTTGGATCGACACTTGTTGGAGAAAATGCAACAATGAGGAAGGAGAAGTTTGAGATGATTGAAGGCACTATAAAAAGGTATGGCAGCAGTTTTGATTTTTTGATTTGGAAAAACACTCCTTCACTTTTGCATAATCAGATGATGGTAGCCCTCACACATGAGAATGAGAGTGGTAAGACTTCTACCTTTGGCACTCCATTGGGAGTCAAACGTGAAGATTTTATGGATTGTCCAAGGCACAAGATGTCCAATTTGATATGCCATGGCATGAAAGAGGCAAAATAGATTCAAAGCATGTGGCACATGAGGAATGAGCCTTGTATGGTGGCTAAGCAAGTGGAGCAATCAAGTTTGAGGTATGATTTGGAATTCCTTGAGTATTTACATGGCTTGCATCATGAGGGTGTAGTGTCACCTCTTTTGGAGAGCCATTTGAAGGCTCACGACATACACTTGGATGGCATGATGGAGCACAGACTTATTGAATCAGCCACTAGTATTATGTCTTCACATGTAGATGGAGATACGAATTTGTTTTGGTCTTTGATCATTCATGGAGCACTTGAAGAGTTTGCTTGTGATGAGTCTCATCATGTTGATGACTCTTTGGTAGAGTATGTAGCTTCTCTATTTTAGAGATTTGTGATGTATGCCATGGAGACACTTGCATTTGTGTGGCATACACTTGGAGGAATGAAGATTCAACTAAACTATTATCCTAGGTATGGAGGTATTGCTATGCTATTTGATTTTGAACCTCTAATGTTTGTGTTTCAGCTGGATTATAGTCCAAGACATGGAAACGAGTGTAAGAGTAGAAAATTTTCATCTCACTCCTTGATGATTGATGGCTGTTCTATATTGCTGATCATGGAGTTTTCAGACTGCCCATTGATGTTTGTAGTTGTTAGGATGGATTGGTATGCATGGGATTGTCACTACAACGTTGGGAGGTTGCATGATGACGAGATCCTAACATTTTATGATAGCAAGAGCATTATTGGCATGATCATAGGTCCGATTTTCAGTTTTCACAGTGCTGCTCTAATTTGCACCAGCAGCCTAGTGTGGGTATACATGCTTCTTTATGCACATATGATGGATATTTTTCATGTCCACATGGGACAATTCAGATGTATATGGATAGTTTGTGATGATAACATGTTGAGAGATACTTATCTCTTCATTTGTAATTGGTGTGATGGTGTAATAACTTGGGATCCCAATATTGGTGTGATTGATATAATACTTCATAGGGATCTTGATGAGTTGCTTCACAATTTTTGGTCAAGTGATATTTGTATCAGAGTGGAGCAGTGAAAGGCTTGGTGTAGGTGGTTGTGCTTCAGAGGTCATGATATCACCTATCACATGTTCGTCGGCATGACATTCTTTAAGGCTTTGGATATCTATGATGCTTTGTCTTTGTTGGACTTTGCATTTGTGGATAGAGAAGCTTTCAGAGGAAGAGAGTTGAGGACACTTGAGGTTGATGGTTTGGTATTCTTGTTCCTATAGCTACACAAACAGACTTCATGGACAAGGAGTAGAATTTCAGAGGTTGAGGGATGGAGTAGACTTGAGTTTGAGTGTGTACAGACAATATTGTTTCATTTTTGGCCACTAGAACTCACTTTGCTTACTATTCTTCATATTCACTATGGGAGGAGTAGCCACAAGTACAGGAGCAAGGTGATCATGGAGTACTTGACTAGTTGGAGAGATTTGCCACTTGAGGAGGTTTTGCAGTATCCAAGCTTGCAATTGCTTGTGGGCAAGCAATTTCGGGAAGGGAGGACTGTAATGTCCCCTTTTTCCTATCTAAATCCAACCTATTTTAATAGTGTTTTTAAACACTAATATATATTATATAATATTAAAATATAAATAATATACTTTTTTGACAAATAAATAAATAAATAATAAATAAAACAATAAGAATACTCATTATTGGGGTGGTAGGGTGGAAATAAAAAATAAAATAAAATATAAAATATAAAATATAAAAATAAAAAAACAAAAATAATAAATAAATAAATAAATAAATAAATAAAAACTAAAATAAAATAAAGGAGGTTGGCCTTGTTAAGGTTATTTTGGGAGGGCTATAAAATAAAGTAAAGTGCAAGTCATTTGGCATCCATTCATGTCATTTGGAGGTTTGGATGATGTAGAGGGATAAACAAAGACAAGAACAAGTGTTTTCAGATTGGATTGAATCTACCGAAGGTGTTCAAACCCTATCTTGCAAGATTTCTACAAACTTTCCTCTCTAGGCTCAAACCCTTAAGAAGGTCCTAATTGGTGTTTATTCCATCAACTCTCACTCTTATGCCTACTTAGGCTTCTTGCACCTTTCAACACCACAAAGTCTCATCAAACTTTACAGTGCTATGGTGAACTCAAAACAAATGAATCTTGCATTAAACCCTCAAAGACCTAGGGTTTTGGCAGTCCTTTGAATAGTGAGCATACACAACATTGCATAACTCACATATATGATTGATTTGGGAAATTTCCTTTGGTGGACACTTGGCCAACAGCCTAATGAAGATATCCTCCAAATTTCATGAATTTTCACCAGTGCAAACAAAAGATATGAATTTTTTTTCTGTTGCTGGATACCCTAGCTTTGTGACAGGGCAGTTAGGAGTATTTTTGCTGTAACTTGATCAAAACATCATGAAATCAAACCAAACCAATTGCATTAGATTCTCAAAACAAAATTCTAACTTTCCACCCACTTTCAAACTCGAAACTGTTCCGGACAGGGCTGTACAAGACTGTTCTTTGATTGTAATTGCAGAAAATTGTCATAAAATGTGAAGGAAACAGGGTGTTTTCATCAATAAGCTCCTTCAACAACTTCTTGGAACATTCTTTTTCATTGTTTTGATGAGAATGATAATTACCAAACAGTTACAATCGAATTACATTTCTTTTCCTTCAAAACCTAATGCCTTTTTGCCTAAAACTTGCACAATATGCACTATTACAACCTTGAAATGAAAAACAAACATGAAAAGAGACCCTACATGGTCATACATGGTCTTTCAAGACCTTATTGGACTCCACAAATTCAAAACAAAAGCTGAGGAACAAACCCCAACCTTACAAAAAGCCAAAAACACCTAGAAAATTCAAATTTGCCTTTTGGTGGGAAAGTCAAAATTTGAATTTCTAGGCCTCTTTACACAACCTAGACCATTGGACATGATCCCAATGGACCTCCTAAGACTTACACAAACTCAACAAAGATTCCTAACATCAAAATGAGCATAAAAACATCACCAGAGTGATGCTCCTCAATCATTGGAGCATCATTGCATAATCAAATTTGGAGCAACATTGTTGTCGCATTTTGTGAGCAGATTGCATCAGGGTTTCGCCTTAATTTGGAGCCCCACTTGGAGCAGACATGAGTGCCCACCTTTGGAGGGTGATTTTGCATATTTGGAGCAACAAACCCTAAGCACTTGCCAAGGAGGAATTTTGTCCATCTAGGGTTTGATATTTGAAGACTATTTTGTATATATTTGGTATATATAATCATAGTTTGAAATCTGATTTGTAGAGCAGAAATTCTGGGCATTGTTTGGCATGTTGTGCCCTAGAATCCATTATAAAAATCAAATCAGAACTTTCATTTTGTATCATCAGGGTTTAATTTAGAAAATCAGATTTGTTGTTTGAATTTGGTTGCGCTACATTGTGTATTTTATGGTGGATTTCATGCCTGTAATGATTATCAAATTGTGGTATCATTTGCCATCATTATTTGTTATGTTTGGGCCTGTTTATGTTCATTGTAATTATTTGTTTAAGAGCAGAAAATAAAATCAGAAATTAGGGTTTTGAGCAGAAATCAAGGGCAAAAATCAGAAATTTAATTCTAGAATCTTAGTGCAGATTCCATTGGGGATATTACATGCTTCCTCATCAATCACAACATCTCTATTGAAATTCAAGCAGTCAATGTCAACATCAATCAACTTGTAGGCCTTATGATTGTAATTGTACTTTGTAAGCATCAATTTCTTACTCTTAGGATCTAGTTTGGTTCACTTTTCATTTGAAATCCAGACATATGCAATAAAACCAAAAACCTTAAGATGACTAACTATCGGTTTCCTCCTAGACCATGCTTCCTTTGGGGTTTGATGTTTTACCGCTTGTGTGGGAGACCTGTGGGAGACCTATCGGGCCATGTCTATGATAGTATGGTTTCATCTCTCAACTACTCTATTCTGTTGTGGAGTGTAGGGTGTGGTAAACTGTATTTTGATGCTATGTTTAGCACAAAATTTGTGGAATTCTTTAGAACAAAATTTGCCTCCATTATCAGATCTAAGAGTTGTTATGGCACAACTAGACTCTTTTTCTACTAAGGCCTTGAACTTTTGAAACTCACTAGACACCTCGTATTTTAATTTTAGAAAATATACCCACATTTTCCTACTAAAATCATCCACAAACAAAAGAAAATACATGCACCCAATGATTGATGCTGTGTTCATTGGTCCACAAAGATCTACATGAACTAGTTGTAGGACTCTCTTGGCTCTCCAAGCTTGTCCATCATCAAAGGGTGTTCTATGTTGCTTCCCAGCTTTGCAAGCCCCACACACACCTTGTATCTGTTGCTGAATGTCAGGAATGCCATCTACCAAGTTCTCTTGGGCCAATTGAGAGAGGTAGGACAAATTGAGGTGTCCATACCGTTGATGCCAATGAGTAGTAACGATCGATGCACTCTTGGTTGCCAATGCATGTTCCCTGATTTGTCCATTTTCAACTAATCTATATAGTCCATGATCTTCTATACCAAAAGCAATAGTCTTCGTGGTATCCTTGTCAATGATATTGCATTTGTGTTTGCTGAAAATGACATCTCAATTAGGACTATGTTGCATAATCTAACTTACTATAAGTAGATTGAACTCCATTCTAGGTACTACGTAGCACACATTGTGAAAAAGTTAACTTTTTTCCTCGAGAGGCTAGCTTCACAATCCCTTTGCTTTCAACCATGTACTTCTCACCACCACTAAAGATCACTAAATCGGAGCAAGCAATGTACTCTATGAACCAATCTCACCTATTGGTGAAGTGACGTGATGCTTTTGAATCGATGTACTATGTAGATGACTTTGACTGATCTACTGGTCTTTGGGCCATGAAGGCGTAGAAAGTTGATGCTTACTCTTCTCAATGCTCTATGACATGAGCCTTTTGTTGATTCTACTAAGGCCTTCCTTAGTTGGATTTCTATTCAACCAACCTCTTTCTGCAGTGCTTCTTCATATGATCCAACTTACCACAATAATGACATGATGTTTTTCAAATTCTTTGTTGCATTCTCGTTGTGAGCTTGTCCTTTCTTGTGTGACCATTTGCCCATGCCTTTGTCGTTGGTTGCAAATGCTTGTTTCACTACTGCTACCAAACTATTTCTTCCATTTGTCCTGCTATAAGAGCTTATTGCATAACTCTTCAAACTTCAGGTCAACATCCATAGCAGTGATATTGAGCGTCTCAATGAAATGCTCATAAGCACGTGGTAAGCTTTTCATTGTGATTACCACCATGTCCTCTTCTTCCATCTTTCGACCTATGGCTGACAATTGATCTTTGATGTCTTTGATTATGAGTAAATGCTCCTACAAGGACATTTTCTCATCCATTGTGATAAAAAAAAAACATATTCTTCAGAAAGAAGGCCCTACCTTTATTTGAAGTTTCATGAAGGTTGCATAAATGCTTCCAAATGTCAATTGAAGTTGCCCTTGTTTGGACTTTAGGAAGCATGGCATTGGTCACTGATAATTTGATCAACATGATTGATTCTCTGTCATGTTCATCAAACTTGTCTTGGTCTTTATCCGCAACGATTGGCCAGCGGTGTTACTAAGGATCATCTTTTTGAGGCATCGGTACTTGAATATTGTTTGCATGCACTGCTTCCAACGGTAATTCTCACCAATAAAATGCTGATTGTCTTCCAACACGATGTTGGGGAATGAAGCCATCCCTTCCGTAATTCAAAATCACGGAAAACGAAGAAGCTTGCTGCTGTTAGAAAAATCACTAAAATTTTTGAGAAAAAATTTGCAAAACCCAAACAACAAAGTAAAAAACCAATTCTTGAAATAATTTGCAGAAATTTTGGAAAAAAATCTGCAGAAATTCCACAAACAGCCATGATTTTGTACAAAATTGGCCAAAAAAGAGCTGAAAAATTACAAATTTTTTAAAAAAATCGTCAAAAAAAAATCTTAAAACCCTATGCAATTTTTAACTCTTAAAAACCCACAAATTTTGTAGAAAAAAATCCGCCAAAAAGTTACAAAAAAAAAACCTGTGAATTTATTGAAATAATTCATCAAAAACCTTTGTACAAATCCGCACAACTTCCTTTGACACATTCTTTTATCTCTTGTGTGCAATTTATCACTAACACAGTTTGTAGAGTTCACATGCTCACCAATCCTAAGAATTCACAAAACTTGAGCTCTGATACCATATTACAAAAACAAGACACAAAAACTTAACCATGATTGCATAAAAGTCTATTAAGAAATAAGGAGCAAAAGCATCCTTATATAGTATTACAAATATCTTATTCACAAAGGATAAAGATGATAGATATCTTGTCCATAAAGGATAATGATGACAACTCATAAAGCAAAAAGGTAAATTTTATCCACAAAGGATAAGGATGACAAATATCTTATCCACAAAGGAAAAATATCTAATCTAAAGTTAACATGACTTTATTAAAGAAGATTCCTAAAGTTTATCCTAAAAGCTAATTGACCATTATAATATAAAACATTATTTTAATATCATCTTTTTTCTAAATTTTTATGGCTCAATTATGGAGATTTTCTTGTAGATAAACTTGTGTAGATTGCTACGTCATTTGCAATATTTTTTTTAATGTCTCGAGATAATATTTCATTTCCTAGATTATAGATGCCAACAGGTATTGTAATGTCCCCTCCTAGCCTTTGAGTAGTGGACATCACCTTTAGCCTATTCCAGAGTCCTTGTAGGCTAAGAGGTTCTAATAAGGGGACTCGGTTTCAGCTTTGGGTGTTGGGTTTTCAGTATTTCTAGCACATATCAGTATTTCCGGTGCAGATCGCATTTCTCTAGTTTGAGCTTTTGGGATGTCTCTTGCTATTTTTAGTACTTACTAAAAATAGTAAGTCTATTTCGGGTGGCTAGACCAGGTCAGGCTTGTCACAACAACACATATTTAGTTGGTATAAAAGTTACTAAGGTTAAATCATTTAAATATTTGATTTTTGCTTCAAAAAGTGGTCTCTTATAAAGTAACTTTATATTTTATTATTGAGGGGGTCATAAGGGGACAAATTTGTACCATGGTGCCTAATGTAATCACCTTAAGTTGTTTTTAAAGCATCTAAAATGTTTTTGAAGGCTAGATAAGGAGTGGATGCCCAAGCAAGGAGATGGAATAAAAATTTAAATAAAAGGCTAATGTTTGGTTGAGATTTATTTTTAATCAAAATTATAATGTCTCAAAAGTGGCGTTGGGTTTTAGGGTTGAGCTTGGTCTCCCTAATTGGAGAGATGTATCTTTTAAAAGTTTATTTTCAAGTTCATTTTCGGGATGGTTGAGTTTGATGACATACAAAGATGCTGCTGGTTTGCTACCAGAGGGTTTGAGAACAGGATTGAGGACGAAAACCCTTAGTATCCAAGGTTAGTTTCGGTAGTGAAAGACCGCTCAAGCTGGTGAATGGTGGTTTCAGTTATCACATCTGGGCGAAAAAGATGAAGATTTTTCAGTTTGGGTTTGGTGTGAGATTGCTAGTTTTTGGTGTGGTGTGGATTTCTTTAGTTTTGGGTGGGATTATTTTTAGTTTTTGGGCACTTATTTTTTGAACCTGAACTCATATATTCGCTCATAGCTTTGAAATGGAGTAAGGGTTCAAGATGGGTATTGATTCAAAAGAAGCCCCTCTTCATGGCGATTCAAACAAGTGCTGGTTTGCATTTTTTGGCGAAGAAACAAATTTTCTAGAGTAAATCGTACCTTTCAAGGGGGATGTCCTTTTCGGTGTTCATATTCAATTAGCAAGCTGCATAAGGTAGGCGCCTGGTTGCTGGTTTTGGGAACTGTTTGGCAACGTTTAGGGTTGCTTGAAAGCAGGGAGAATAGTGCCTAATCATTGTTTCAATCAATGCTCCTTGGAGGTTGATATATTGCTGTCAAGCTCCTTGTTACAAATTTGAAAGTGTTCTTATTTTCTGATATCAATGAATGTAAATTTGTAATGTCCCTATTTTAGCCATACGCTCTTTCATGGCTGATAGCCTATTTTCGGAGTCCCATAGGCTAGTTAGAATTGGAAATTAGGGTTTCCTAGTTTCTAGGAGGATACTTTGGCAATTTTGGAGGTTTGCATGTTGGAGTTTTGCAGTTTGGATTTTGGATTCCATCTAGGTTTTTAGAGAGCTTTGCAGTGGTGTGACATGCAATTGAAACAGGTAACTTTTCCCAGACTTACTATTTTTAGTAAGTTGCGACAGCTGCTCAAAATGTGGTTAAAATGCATTTGGACACACTTACTTTTTTTAGCAGTATGCTATTTATAGTAAGTATTATTTTTAGCAGTGCAGTATTTGGGGTTTCCGGTGCATATCGGAATTTCCGACGCATATCAGCATTTCCGACACATTTCAGTAGTTTTGGCGCTTGCTATTTTTAGTAGGGTTTCAGTAGGCCATTTCAAAGGCTATTTTCAGGCAAGTTAGTTTGAGTAGTTGGTCTCTCACACTCTTGTAGCTATTTTGGTAAATTCAACACCTTGGTGAAATATTTGGCTAAGGCATGGAGGACACCTAGTTTGGTAAGATAATGTTTTTAAGTGAAAATATTTCCCTTGCAAAAGTGAACGACTTCATAAAGGGATTATTTATGTTTATTTTTCACTTAATATTTTGGACTCCTACATTATACTTTATTTACATTTTGATAAAGTATATTGCCTTTTTGGAAATGGACGACTTGGAGAGATGATGAAATGAAATGAAAATGACAAAGGTGAATGTGAATGTGAATTTCTTGTGGGCGCCCTAATTGGAGGGAAAAAGCAGTTTGAAATTGTGGAGAAGATTATAAATAAGAGTGCTGGGCTTCATTGTTGGTATCTATTGCTTATTACATCAAAATGTTGTTGAAATTGTTTCAGGATTTGGCTTCAAGGAATGCATAGCTCCTAGCAAGTATTCGGTTTTGTGTTTGAAAGATAACACTTAGCTGAATTGAGATTGCTTTTTATTCAAAGAATGCAGATTGAGCATCATAGATGAAGTTTTGATGATTTTGTCAGTTTACAGGTTGCTTGTTAATATATGGCTGAAGGAGATTTTCAATCATAGATCATTGTGTGATTTTATTTTTGCTTCTGGGTAGTTGCTCATTCTATTTCTATGCCTTAGGCATCCCTTATTACAAAGTTTCAGAATTTTTAGTGGAGTTTCTGATTTTATCTTGTTGGTCACCCCTCCTAGGAGGCCATACCATGCCTGTAAGTGTCTTGGGATTCGTGCATAAGATATTGGCAGGTGTTTGATGCTGTGTATTTGCCTAGACTTGGGCACCTTCCTCCTTGGATTCATTTGCATTTTATTTCATGTCATTCGGAAGTGTGTATATGGAGTTATGAGCATTTGGTGTGATTCATGCTTGCTGGTTTGAGTTCTTTGCTTGCTGATTTTTCATATCAGATTGTGGAATTTCTAGTTTTGGGTTGGTTTTTCATGCTTGGGAGTCATGTGAAGTTTGGAGAAAGAAATCATATCATTTGCAACAACTTGGATAACTATAACACTTGGCTTTTTGCAGATTTTATTCCATATTGTAACGTTGATTCAATAAAACTGATCAACTCCTTTATATTTCTGCAGATTACTATTGTATTACCGCTATTAGTGAAAGAGGGTAGGCCTTGCTGCCTTATTTTCTTTCTTGCATAAGCATTTTCATTCCCACTGTTTGGTGGAAGAGATAGGCCTCGCCGTTTTTACTTTCAATACTTGCATTTCTTAGCTTGTTGATCGGCTGAGCCATCAAACTACTCCGGCTGAATAAGTGGTTGAGTTGCAAAGCATTGTAATTTCAGTTTATTAGCTAACGATTCCCAACGCCATATGCTCACACCTTGCCCATCATTGGGATCTTGTACATTCTTGGTGTAGGGTTATTTTCTCAGCTGGTTTGGTTTTACTAACGCTGACGGGTGAAGTTGTTGTGGCTAAAAAATTCTGCATTGTCTTGGTATTGAAAATCTGAATATTGAAGGAAACAAATGTTATTTTTCCTAGCAAGTCACTTGTATGTTCCATTTGCAAACTGTTATACATCTTTTGGCATCATTATATCATGAATGGCATGTGAGAACTTCAAACAAACAAATCACAAAACTAACACATAACCCACATACAGTAGTTGGAGAGAATCAAAAAACAAAAAAAATATTTGGGGTTGTTGATTACATGTATCCAATGTTATCTTAATATTATCTAGGTTCAAGTGTGCTTAATTAATGAGTTTTTCCCATGATTAAACACACTTAGTTTGCTAGCCCATTTGTAATATTTGTTTGATTTTTTTGTTTCAAGGTTTCATGTGCTAGACTATGGAAAATGATCTCATCAAACTAGTTTGCATTAGGAGGAACAAGCAAATCTACACATTACATGAGAAGCTCATAATCTATTGTTTGATAGGGGATAATTTTCGAAAAGCCCTGCTTATTTCATGGGAGAAAATAAAAGAAAATAAGCACAAGGATTTAGGACTTAAATAGGTAATTGGTCAATGATGTTATAAGGAGAATTGACATAGAAAAAGCTTTTCATGAGAGGATAAAATTCCAAACATTTCTAGGAGACATGTAGAGATTTAGCTAATTTACTTGTATACAAAAAAGGATTTTTTTGTTGAAAGGGAAGGATATATTATCTTTGATGTAGGAAATTAAAGAGGGGTCATGGACTAGAACAAGATAGTCTTCTATGCAGGGTTTTACATTCCTCATTGTAGCATTGGTTTATGGGGCATGTGTCAAGAGTAAGAGTTAAATTAGATTGATGATTTGTGAATGAAGTCAAGTGAAAACTTTGAAAGGAAACAAATTAATAAGTTATTTTTGATGACTCTAGTAAGGAAATAATAGTAAAACATGAGTTGGTGTTGGCAACTAACATAGATATTAAGTTGAGCATCATAGTGCATCTTGGAGTGGCAAGTGTTTTTGGAGCCTAAGGGTGGAATTGAGAAGAGTAGAGAAGAAATAGAGTGAGTGAAAGCAAAGGGAATAAATAAAAGTTTGAATGCAAGGATCAAAGTTTTTTTGACAAGGACATAATTGACCACATTGGCACCTGCACTTTGAGGGAAGCAAAGACATCTATAGGAGTTAGGAAACTAGAAGAGTCCATTAAGGATAAGAAGATCATTAGGAACACCTTATCAGAAAAGGCGAGTCTAATTGGATTTGTCACATTAGATGAAAATCTAAATAGCCCAAAATCCTCTAAACTAGACAATGTAGCTAAATCTCATTGCTTGTAAAATCATGAATTGGTTTGAATGCTCAGTACATGTATCTAAATATCCTAATAGAATGATGCCCATTAAAAGCTAAGTTGCCAATTTAGGTATTTGATTAGGTGTTGGTTTGGATTTTGGGCATGCTAGTATTTTCCCTTGGGGGTTGGGTATGATTGTACTATATATAATATGATTATAATTTATAAATATATTAAAATACCAATTGTTGAAAAAAAAAACTCAACGCAATTGATACTTGATAAATATACAACATCAAACACCTGCCAATATTTTATGCATGAATCCCAAGACACTTATAGGCATGGTACAACCTCCCAGGAGGGGCGACCGACAAGATAAAATCAGAGACTCCACTAAAAATTCTGAAACTTTGCAATAAGGGACGCCTAGGGCATAGAAATAGAATGAGCAACTACCCAGAAGCAAAAATAAAATCTCACAATGATCTATGATTGAAAATATACTTTAGTAGAACCCTAACCAACAAACATAAAATTGATAAAATCATCAAAATCTTCAATTGTGATGCTCAATCTGCACTCGTAAGTGAAGCACAGTCTTCAGTATATCCAGCTAGGTACTATCTATCAAGTACGAAGACCGAAAGAAGAAACTAGGAGGTATGCATTCCTCGAAGCCAAAGCTTGAAACAATTTCAGCAGCATTTCGGTGTATTAAGCAATGGATACCAAGAAAGAAGCCAAACACTCTTATTTATAACTTCACCTCAACTTCCAAATCGTTTCCCTTCAATTAGGGTGCCCAATTGAAATTCAAATTCAACATTTCCCACTTTCATTTGCATTTCATTTAATCCCTCTTCTCCAAGTCGTCCAAATACACGAGGGAGTTAACTTTGTTAAAATGCAAAAATAACATAAAGTAGGCGTCCAAATAACTTAAGTGAAATACCTTATAAAAATCACTTTATTAAATCAACTTATCTCTCCAAGCTAGGAATACTCCATACCTTAGCAAAAATATTTCACTTAAAATAATAATTTAACCAAAGTACTATATTTACCAAAATGAGCTCCAAGTGCGGGAGACCAATTGCTCAAACTGACTTGCCTGAAATAGCCTCTGAATTGGCCTGCTGAAACCCTACTAAAAAAAGCACTGCTAAAAATAGCATGCATCGAAAATACTGATATGTGCCGGAAATACTACAATGTGTCGGAAATATTGCTATGCGTTGGAAATACTAAAATGCGCTAAAAACCCCAACATTGAGCTGCTAAAAATAACACTTACTATAAATAACGTACTGCTAAAAATAGTAAGTGTGTCCAAATGTATTTTAACCACATTTTGAGCAGTCGTCGTAACTTACTAAAAATAATAAGTCCGAAAAAATTTGTCATATGCAGATGCATGTCATACCATTGCTAAGCTCTTTGAAAACCCAAAAAGAGACCAACAACCAATCTGCAAAACTCTAACATGCAAACCCCTGAATCTTCGAAATAAACCTCCAAGCAGCTAGAAACCCTAATTTTTCCTTTGACTAGCCTACAAGCATTCGGGAATAGGCTAACAATCACTGGAAAGGATAGTGCTAGAAATGGGGACATTACAGTCCACCCTTCCCAAAATTGCTTGTCCTCAAGCAATGCCACCACAACTCCAGAAAAGTTTAAACTAATCCATACCCAACCAAGTACAATCCCAGGGTCCCATGTGTGTTTGAAGAGGGACCCACCATGTTGATGCCGCACTACTCTGATCACAACAATGAAACCATCATGCCCAAAACGCTTAGAGTCATCAATATCAACAATGCCACCATACATCATAGTCCTAGGCAATAGGAAAGATAGTCTACTCAACTCAAAATCAAACTCCTCAGCATATCTCGATATATCTAACAGGGCCACAACTCAACCAAGTACAACCCCAGGGTCCCATGTGTGTCTGAAGAGGGACCCACCATCTCGTTGCCGCCCTACTTTGATCACAACAGTGAAACCATCATGCCCAAAACGCTCAGAGTCATCAATATCAACAATGCTACCATCCATCATAGTCCTAGGCAATAGGAAAGATAGTCTACTCAAGTCAAAATCAAACTCCTCAGCATATCTCCATATGGTATCTAATAGGGCCACTACTGCAAATGTGACATCTCCAAATCTTCTTGCAAAGAGGAAAGCAATCATTTGCAAGAGCTCAACAAACTCATCCTCATAACTCCACATGGAGCTACTATGCCTCATCTGAATTATATTGATACAACCATGAAGACTGCAGAAAACTCTCCAATCCATTTGTCAATGAACAAACAAAACCATCAAGTGGCTGGTAATGGAAGGGACAACACCAAAAAAATTGATAATTTGATCGTTATCCCTCCAAAAGTCCTTTCCATATGTAATAAGCTCCATCAAGCCAAGTTGAGGATCCCAAGCATGGATACCCAACTGAAAATGAACTCCAAAATACCAGAGAGTAGACTCAACACGTCTCTAAGTGCTGGTCAAAGCCAAGGGCATACTCATGAAATTAGCGTCCTCCCTAGTAAATCTCTGAAACCAATCCATGAAAGCTTCAACAACATTGGAGTATGAAACATAAGATGACTTCAAATTCAACTCCCAAGATTGATTGGTATGAGCTAAAGCATCACTCAACCAAAGGAATGGATTGACAAGAGTGCAAACACCAAGTTCTGGTCCATCTTCTTTCCCTACTTCATGAGTAACAAATCTGAAATCTTCACTCCTTGCTGCTGTAATGAAGTTACCAATAGCTACCAAGACTTGTCTTATTAACACCTTGATGTTAAAGATGTTGAAATTATCTTGCTTCAACATTTCCCATGTGGAGACTTCATTCTCGAACCCACTTATGCATTCATTATCAAATTGTCTTGGAAGATTATCAATCACAAAACATGGCACATCTTTATAGAGTGATATCAAATCATCCATGCACTAGAAACCACACTCAGTCTCATGCACAGTTTTATCATCCATCACAAAGAGAGGATTATCATAACTTTCCTCAACACCCTCTTCGAAGAGAGGATTGTCAAAGACTTAAAAGTCATCCCTTTTATCTTGCTGATCCAAATCCGCAACTTCTGATTTTCTTGTGATGCTTTTTAAATCAAACTCCTTTTGAAGACTATCAAGCTCTCCAATCACTTGCTTGACTTCTTTAGCTCTTTGTGCATTCTCGTGCTCGCTGAAAAGTTTGAAATCATCAAATTGCTCTTCTGCCTCCGTTAAAGCCAACTGAGTATTTTCTAACATGTCCTTTGCTGATTCAAGCTCCAGAATAAGCTCATCAACCTTTCTCTCACTTCCTTGGAAAGCACTGAAGGTCTTCTTTGCAAATTCAATGGCATAATCTCGATCTATAAACAAGTGCATATACTTTGACTTCAATGTCTCCAAAGAGTCTTTGAGAAGTTGCAGATTTGGGAGAGCAACTCCATCCTTAACTCCTCTTCATCTCTCTTCAAGTTGAGCCTTATAGTAAAGCTCCTCAATCAAACTGTGTGTGCGATTAAATTGGGATAGAGCTTGCACTTCTTTGTCAACCGACACCTTGAATTGACCTTGCCATTCATAAGAATGCAAAGATGGTGAATTACTGATAGGCTGCAAGAAAAAATCAGAACCTTGTTGCTTGTCTTTGCTGCCCTCATAGCTGCTCCAACATTCTTGTCTTTCACCATCAACTAGTTGAGAGTGCTCAATACTATGAAGAGGATCATACTTTACAACTTCTTTGATCCTTTGCTCGCAATCAGCTTCTTGAATAGGTAAATCAGATTGGAGCTTGAGAACCTCTTTAAACCTTTCATCCTCAAGAGCCATAAGGTCTTCTAGCTCTTCAACCTCCCTAGTGGTTGCAACCAACTCAAAGGGATCATCATAAATCTTTGCCAAACAATCTTCTTCATCAAAGACATCTTCTCCTCCAAAGGCCACCTCATGGCTTGCAATGCAATCTGATTTTTGATCTTCATCAGGATCAAGGGGAAATTCATCCCACATAGGTTTTTTTATCATCCTCAGGTGCTTCCACACCCGGATCCCAAATGCTAAGGGGCTGTTTGTTTGGATCAAAAGAAAAGTGCTCTTTGTGCTTCTCTTGGAGTATTGACTCTTTGAATAGGTCACCACCCAACTCACTTAAACTGATATCTTCATAAATACCTCTCTCCAAGGGCTTAGTTTGATGATCAAACCCAAGTCCACCCATGTCACCAACATTATAATGAAGCAAAGAGTCATCTATGCAAGCTGTTTGGAAAAGTCTTATCAATTTTATCTTCAATGAACCCATCTGAGTAAGTATGTTACTGATTTCTTCATTGGCAGCACAATGCATACCAAAGAGGTCTTCTTGGCTGCTTGTCATAAATTTGTTTTGTGAAAACTCTTGAGAAGTTTGGACAGCAGCAAGAGGGGAATTATCCATCCCCAAATCTTCAACAAGAGGATGTATAAACACATCAAAATCACCATCAGTGACATCACTATGGTAATGATCATAAACTGGTTTCAAGACACCACTAGTATTTCCTTCATATTGCTCTATCTTCTTCAAAAGTGGCTTCAATTTCTCCTCACATTGATTAAACAATTCCTTGATTAGCATATCAACAATAGGAGAACCTTTTCTTCACGTTCATATGTGTCCAAGAGGAGAGATTGGACATTTGGTGGAATTTCATCGGCCTCTTTAATAGTGAGAACAAAATTTTTTTTTATAGCAGCAACAACATTCTCTTCTTGTTCGCTCCAAGTGGATATGAAGAGGTAGTGAAACAAGTGATAAATCTGATCTTGCATTTCCAAGTCTAATAGCAAGTTATTTGTCCTAAGATCTGAAAGTGTCTTTAAGATAGGAACTCTTCTGGGAAATTGATTGCTACTAGTGAAACAAGTGATAAATCTGATCTTGCATTTCCAAGTCTAATAGCAAGTTATTTGTCCTAAGATCTGAAAGTGTCTTTAAGATAGGAACTCTTCTGGGAAATTGATTGCTCTCGGTTTCATCAAGATCTTGGAAACTTTCTACAATCCTATGAAGAATCTTCTTCATAGTTTCTTCACCATAAGGCATCAAAGGTGCTAGAATCCTCATAACTTCGCTAAAGCATGAAGTAACCAACAAATTGATTTCTTCATTTGGGTGCCCTATCCAATAAGGATGAATCAAAGAGGTTATTGCAGGAGATAATGCCTCATTCAACAAGTCAGTAGATGATTGTTGGACTTGGCTCAAACAATGTTCCAACTTTGATAATATACTCACTTCTTCACCTTTTGTCTGACATTCTTCATTGAGCCTTGTACCGGCAATGGAAAGTGACCTTGCTAGACTTCTTTCTTCTTCAAAAGCCATAATCAAATCTGCCTTCTCACGGTTTCTGAACAGAAAATGCAACATCTTCTGAACTTCTGAAAGCTAAAACTGAACTCAGTTTTGACCTCTGGTGTAGAATCAGATTTTTCTGTCACTCAATTGACAATTGAGCTCTGTCTTTTCACAAGATTGCAAGATCTTGGTTTTGATACCATTGAAATAATCCCCTTACAATTTTTTTAATTTTTACACCAACAAAATCAGTCGTTGGCGTTAGCAAAACCAAAACCAGCACTGAAATGTAACCCTACACCAAGAATGTACTCCAAGATCCCAATGACGGGCGAGGTATGAGCATATGGCACCGGGGATCGTTAGCTAGTAAACTAAAATGCTAGAAATACAAATTTGCAACTTGACCACTTATTCAGCAGGAGTAGATTGATAGCTCAGTTGATTAACGTGATGAAGAATGCAAGTACATGAAAGGTAAAGACAGCGAGGCCTGTCTCTTCCACCAAACGGTGGGAATGAAAGTGCTTATGCAAGAAAGTAAATAAGGCGGCGAAATATAATTGCAAAAAAGTAAAGAAGCTGATCAGTACTACTGATTCAACGTTACAATATGAAATATAATTTGCAAAAAACCAAGTGGTATTGCTGTCCAAGTAGCTGCAAATGATGTTATATGCTTTCCAAACTTCACAAGACTCACAACTATGAAGTAACACACCCAAAACCCAACTTCTGACAAATCTGATATGACAGACCAGCACACAGAAAACTCAAACAAGCGAGCCTAGAACACACCAAAATGCTCATAACTTGATCTACACACCTCCGAATGACATGAAATAAAATGCAAATGAAGGCAAGGAGGAAGGCGCCCAAGTCTAGACAAATACACAACATCAAACACTTGCCAATATTTTATGCACGAATCCCAAGACACTTATAGGCATGGTACGACCTCTTAGGAGGAGCGACCGACAAGATAAGATTAGAGACTCCACTAAAAATTCTGAAACTTTGCAATAAGGGATGCCTAGGGCATAGAAATAGAATGAGCAACTACCTAGAAGCAAAAATAAAATCACACAATGATCTATGATTGAAAATCTACTTTAGTAGAACCCTAACCAACAAACACAAAACTGATAAAATCATCAAAATCTTCAACTATGATGCTCAATCTGCACTCTTGAGTGAAGCACAGTTTTCAGTATATCTAGCTAGGTACTATCTCTCAAGCACAAAGATTGGAAGAAGAAACTAGGAGGTATGCATTCCTTGACGCCAAAGCTTAGAACAATTTCATCAACATTTTGATATAATAAGCAATGGATACCAAGAAAGAAGCCCAACACTCTTATTTATAACTTCACCTCAACTTCCAAATTCGTTTTCTTCCAATTAGGGCGCCCAACTGAATTTCAAATTCAACATTTCCCACTTTCATTTGCATTTCATTTAATCCCTCTTCTCCAAGTCATCTAAATACATGAGGCTGTTAACTTTGTTAAAATGCAAAAATAACATAAAGTAGGTGTCCAAATAACTTAAGTGAAATACCTTATCAAAATTACTTTATTAAATCAACTTCTCTCTCCAAGCTAGGCGTATTCCATACCTTAGCAAAAATATTTCACTTAAAATAATAATTTAACCAAAATATTGTATTTACCAAATGAGCTTCAAGAGTGCGGGAGACCAATTGCTCAAACTAACTTGCCTGAAATAGCCTTTGAATTGGCCTGTTGAAACCCTACTAAAATTTTTTGCTAAAAATAGCATGCACCGGAAATACTGATATGCGTAAAAAATATTGCTATGCGTCGGAAATACTTATATGTGTTGGAAATACTGCTATGCGCTAGAAATACTGATATGCGTAAGAAACCACAATACTGAGCTGCTAAAAATAACACTTCCTATAAATAGCATATTACTAAAAATAGTAAGTGTGTCCAAATGTATTTTAACTACATTTTGAGCAGCTGTCGTAACTTACTAAAAATAGTAAGTACAAAAAAGTTTGTCAGATGCAAATGCATGCCATACCATTGTGAAGCTCTCTGAAAACCCAAAAAGAAACCAACAACCAATCTGCAAATCTCTAACATGCAAACCCCTGAATCCTCAAAAGAAACCTCCAACTAGTTGGAAACCCTAATTCTGCCTTTGACTAGCCTACGAGCATCCGGGAATAGGCTAACAATCGCTGGAAAGTGTAGTGCTAAAAATGGGGACATTACATGGTGCTTTGTTTTTCTTTGCTAGAAAAAAAGGAAAGAGACAAAACAAAAACTGTTGAGAAAGTGTAGTGGACCCACCTCGACCCATTTCGATAGAAGAACCCACTTTTTTAAAACCCCACTAGTGTTTTTGGTGCCCTAAACACTGGGGCCTCACAACAACACTTAGTGAAACTTCTTTCCTGCAAGTTTCTCGACCCCTATGCCACTCATTGTTGTTCATGTTGAGAGAGAGAGAGAGAGTAATCCTATATATACTTAAGATTTGTTAATATTAAGTTTAATATTAATTTGTTCAATTTTCTCCTTTACCAAGTATTTGGGGATTAATATGTTATTATATATTATATTATGACTGTATGATATATAGTAACATTATATGTATATCCTTTTTGATTTGCTAATATTATATTTAAAATTAATTTGTTCAATTGTTTCCTTCATGAAATAATTAGGGATTAATGTGCTATTATATATAATTATGGTCTTATTTATTATTTAAAAAAAAATGATATACTATTTTTTATATTATATTGATATATAGTATTATATTAAAGATTTAATAGTTTTGTTCATGGATCAATAATTTGTATGATAAGATACAATAAATTAATATAATTATAAGATGGAGGTCTATAGAGAACTGAAAAGAAACTCCCTAATCGTTCCTTCTTGTGTGAACATTTGTACAAATGTGTTGTCTCTCTGTCTCTTTGTCTCTCTCTCCTATTAATTGCGTGTTTGAGAAATAGGAAAATTGTCTTTATCTTCTTAGTCATTATAAGTGGTAGTCAATTGAAGTTTCTCCCAATTGAAACTTCTTAAGTTTTTGGTGAATAATCATTAGGATATTTAGCTATTGCAAAATCTTTTGTTAGAATTCAAAGTAAAAGGATGGTATAGGTCTTATTGCTTAGTAATTGTTATGCATTTAAAAGGAGGGGAAAACATTTAATTATTTGTTATATTACTTTATCACTGTGTTCCATGGCGTTTCGGGGACGGGGATGGGGGGATGGCAGGGGACGAGTTTCAGGGACGGTAGTCTGAGGGCAAATTTTTGGGGACGGCGGGGGGACGGCGATATAGAAAATTTTCAATATATATATGAATTTTTAAAAATATATTATATATATAGAGAGAAAGAGAGCAATTTGAAATATCAAATATGTGCAACAATTTCAATATGACAATATGTGCATAGATAAAGAGTATAACGACAGTATAACAGCGATATAATAAGAGTATAACTTCAATATAAACATAAAGGTAAACACTAACAGCAATGCCAATAACTTAACTATTAAATATAAAAGCATTTTGTTCAAGTTTTAACACTAAAGTTAAATAACTCAAAGATCAACATCTCAAACTTTAAAGTTTAAATACAACAATTTGTTAATCGATGACACTATGCCTCATTCGGGCTATCAATATCAAAAGCACTATCCGTGTCACTGTCACTCTCTGCTTGAAGTGGATCATCCAAAGGAAGGCCAACCATTCCCGGTTGCACCTCCTCCTCATCAATCTGCCTAACATCTTTAGGATCAACATCCCAACGTGCTGTTGGAGTTTGTTGATACTCAGTAGTCTGTCGATCTTGAAGTCTCAAGGCATTATGAACTGCAACTAGTTTTTTTGCTCATTTTGATGTAAGCCTATTCCTCTTAATTGAGTGGATGAAGCCATAGGCGGACCAATTCCTCTTTGCAGCAGAGGAACTAGCAATCTGTGAGAGTAAACGAATAGCAAGTTGCTTCAACTCTGGTGTGTCCTTCCCATGAAACTTCCACCATCCAATGGGGTTTTTTTGTGCAATAGTGGCTCTATCTGTCCTAGCCTCGGGTTTGCTGAATGTAGGTCCTTGCAGATCGGAAAATTGAAGCCGCTGCTCTCGAAGTATGGTTGCCTCCTCAGTGCTATACATTTTACGAAGGGCTGCCATAAACCCCTCCATTACCTCATCATCCTCAGAAGGAAGTATTTGACCAGGTCTAGGTACATACCATTTCGGATTAAGAGCATAGGCAGCCATATGAAGAGGGGTGTTCATTGTATTCCACCTCTTTGTGACAATAGGCCTAATATGCTCTTGATAGAATTGCAATCCTGGATCCTTGTCATGAATTGCTTTCTTCATTTCATCAAGCATGCTATCAAAAGTCTCATAAATCTCTCCAAGGCTAGGAGAGTTTGTATCCGCATACTTGATTACCCTCACAACAGGTGATATGATATTGCAAATATATCTGCAAGCAACATTATGACATGAACACTATTAGCACTAATAATGAAAATAAAATTTCTAAAATAAAATATTAAAAACTAAAATATAAAAAGTAAATCAAAGTAGTAAGTACATACTCAAACAATTTTTCTTACCTGATATTGGACCACCAACTATCATTAAGCACCCCTTCTCTCACCATCTTCCCTTCTTTTGTTTTTGATTGTGCCCACTTTTTCCACTCTCCACAAACCACCATGGATTGTAGAGCATCTTGCACCTCCAACATCCTCTCCAACAATATAAAATAGCTAGCATATCTCGTCTCAACTGGTTTGAGGAATTCTTTCTTTGAATAAGACCGAAATAGTGCAAGTGAAGTTTGATGATTATGTACAAACATTTCTATGTTTCTAGCTTCGACTACTGCTACTTTCACCCAATCTATTTTTCCAATGTCTTTCAAAGCATTATTCAAGGCATGTACGCAACATGGAGTCCAAAAAATATGTTTATAAGCACTCTCAATCATCAAACCAGCTAGCTTGCAAACACGGGATGAATCTGTCACAACTTGCACAACATTAGAAGATCCAACCTCCTCTATGGCCTGCTTCAAAATGGCAAACTAGAAATCAGCATCCTTACGTTTCCCAGAACAATCAATAGCTCTAAGAAAGTATGAACCAGCAGGGCATGTAACAATAATATTAATGAGAGGCCGATGCCGAATATCAGTCCACCCATCCATGACAATGGAACAGCCAGTCCTAATCCATGTTTGTCTCATCTCCTCCATCAACATGTTCACCTTTGAATATTGTTTGTCAAGGAGGGAGGTACACAATCTATGTTCTCTAGGGGGGGCATAAGAGGGTCCAATTGCTTGTGCATCTCTCAACATAGCTTTGAAATAAGGTGACCTTGCCAAATGAAATGGAACAACATGGGCATAAAAAAATTTGGCCATTGAATCATCGACTTGTTCACGTTTTTGCACATTCATTAACCCCATCATTGTATTTTTTTCACCTGCCTTCCTCTTCCCTTTTTCACAACTCTCTCCAACTGATACATTGGAATAGTCACGCAAATCACTAGATGCCCGTTTCTTACTGTGAGTAGTACCCATGATTTTGTCCTCACCCACTCCAACCAATTTTGCCATCAAAACCTGCTGCTCCAATGTTATATCTTCACAAACTTGAACCCCATGTTCACTCTCACCCAATAGATGGGTTCTAACTCTAGTATAGCTCCCTTTATAATCAGTTTTACAAATATGACAAAGCCAATGCCTGCTGCCCCTTGATGTTTTAGCCACAGTTAAATTGGTGGCAAATTGAAGCAATGGTGTTTTGGGGTTGAAAACGGTCTTGAGTACTTCCAACAGAAGCTGAGTTTGCATTTTCAGATTGAGAAGGGTTTGTTTGAATTTCTTCAACTTCATTTTCATTGCCCTCATTGCCCTCATTCATACTTTCATCACTGCTGTTGTCCATTTTGTAAGGGTTATAAAATCTGAAAGTTGTAAAAACATATTCAAATAAGGAAAAACTAAAATCTGGAAAAGTGGAAACAAAAAATACTATGCAACATTGCTGGAAGATAAATATAAACAGTACACTTAAAATGATATAATACATTTAAAAAAAAAATTAAAACAAAAACTTAAGTCTTCAAAATTCAAAATAATTTTTTTTTTTTAAAAACTAAAAGTAAAACTAAAAACAGAACAATGACATAGTAAAATACCTGTGCACATAGTTGCAGGAGCAACAAAATTCAAAAAAATGTCTTAACAGGCCCAAACTTATGTAACCTGCAAGCACTTGTGAGTCTAATGCGTTGACTCTTGTGTTGCGTATTTTCCTTCACCCCGTTAGCTGCATTCTATGCTGTGTATTTTCCTTCACCCCTTCAGTTGCATTCTGTGCTGCATATTTTCTCCTGGGCTCCTCTGCCGGCAATGTTTCTTGGGCACTCTTTTGTCGGCGTGTTTCTTTACCCTAGCTATGCTGTGTCATGCAAAGTTAAAAAACTTTGTATAAAAGTTTAAAATTAAAACTTAAAAGTCTCTTGATTTTGATTTTATTATTTTAATATTTGAGCCTTCAGTTGAGTGGTGAAAATAAATACGCACTATTATAATTTATTTATTATTGTAAATTTTAATATTATCGAACATTGTTTTAGTTAAATATTTTGTATTTCATTATATTATTATTTTATTATTTTAAAAATAATAGTTTGTTTAAAAATTAATTTTATTATTCATATTTGTTTTATTAATTTTACAATAATATTAAATAGTTATGCTTATTTTAATTTAATTTTATTATTTTAAACTAAATAATAGTTATTTCATTATATTTGAGTTTAATTTAATTTTATTATTTTAAAAATAATAGTTTGTTTAAAAATTAATTTTGTTATTCGTTTTTTTAAATTTTTTTTTACAATAATATTAAATAGTTATGCTTATTTTAATTTAATTTTATTATTTTATTATTTTAAACTAAATAATAGTTTGTTTAAAAATTAATTTTATTACTCGTAAATTCGTAATTTTTTTTTTAATTTGACAATAATATTAAATAGTTATGCTTAAAAATTAAATGTTTTATCAAATTTTTTTTTAATGAAATATTTAATATTTATTATTTATCAATTATCGCACAATTTTATTTAGTTTCATAATATAATTAACTTATAGGCAATTAAAAATTAATTTTTTTTATCAAATATGATGAAATATTTAATATTATTAAGCAATTTTTATTTAATTTATCAAAAATCAAAAGATTTTTTTACTTTGGCAAAAGGGAGGCTCCTGGGCGTCCCTGATACGGTTGGGGGACTTCTAGCTGTCCCCTAGCCGTTTCGGGGACGCCTAGGCGTCCCCTTTTATTTTCCAGCCGTCCCCCTTTTTGGGGACGCGTTTCCTAGTTTTCAAAAATTGGGGGGGACGCCTGGGGGACGTCCCCTGCTGTCCCCCCATCCCTGAAACGCCACAGGGGACGGGGACGTAGGGTTTTGTGGGGGGGACGTGTCCCCGCGTAACACAACTTTATCATGTTTCAAGTTCGGTTGGGTACACATTTATATAATAGACATTTTAAATAATTATTGTATTCTTATCTTTTGTGAATTATTGCATTGAAGGATGTAACCCTATAACTTTCATATGGAGCATCTAGAGGAATGGGCATCATGGGGATGCCACCTTCCTTAGGAATCATGTGCATTGATGTCATTCACATCTTATGAAGTTTTCATAGTGTTGGGTGTGTCATGTGGGGATGTGTGCTGCCCATCTATGTATGTTATACTATTCTTCTCCCTTATTTTTTGCGCCGCCATGTATTTTTTGCATTTTTTTTGCATCATGTGGTGTTGCACATGGCAATGACACATGTTCATGCATTATCACAATTTTATCACAATTTGACACACTATGGAAAATACCTCCTACTTAACAATTGATGAGCTAAAGGGGCTCTATAATGAGTGGTTCATAAAGCACAACACTTGTTGAAGGTTTCGCAAATGGGGTTACAAGCTAGGTGGGCTTAACCTTGGGGAAAACTCTGTGGTTAAGTGCGCTTGAGCTAGAGTAGTACTGGGATGGGTGACCTCCCTGAAAGGCTTAGTGCTTCACCTCTGTGAACATCACGTAGATGCAATGAGTGCTGAGTGGACCATTCATTATCATGAGAGATGGGTTCTTGTGAACCACTACTCATGAAACATGGGTCAATGAGTTTGACTTGTAAAACTACATGGTTGAATCCTAATAGCATTATCACAATTTGACACGCTATGGAAAATACCTCCCACTTATCAATTGATGAGCTAAATGGGCTCTATAATGAGTGGTTCATAAGGCACAACACTTGCTGAAGGTTTTACAAATGGGGTTGGAAGCTAAGTGGGCTTAACCTTGTGGAAAACTCTGTGGTTAAGTGTGCTTGAGCTGGAGTAGTACTGGGATGGGTGATCTCCTGGGAAGGTCCAATGCTTCACCTCTGTGAGCATCACCTAGATGCAATGAATGCTGAGTGGACCATTCATTATCATGAGAGATGGGTTCTTGTGAACCACTACTCATGAAACATGGGTCAATGAGTTTGACTTGTAAGACTACACGGTTGAATCCTGATAGCATTATCACAATTTGACACGTTGTGGAAAATACCTCCTACTTATCAATTGATGAGCTGAAGGGGCTCTATAATGAGTGGTTCATAAGGCACAACACTTGCTGAAGGTTTTGCAAATAGGGTTGCAAGCTAAGTGGGCCTAACCTTGGGGAAAACTCCATCGTTAAGTGCACTTGAGCTGGAGTAGTATTGGGATGGGTGACTTCCTGGGAAGGTCTAGTGCTTCACCTTTGTGAGCATCACCTAGATGCAATGAGTGCTGAGTAGACCATTCATTATCATGAGAGATGGGTTCTTGTGAACCACTACTTGTGAAACATGGGTCAATGAGTTTGACTTGTAAAACTACATGGTTGAATCCTGATAGCATTATCACAACATGTTCATGCGTTACATTACCATTGAATAGTGCTTTTCTTTCAAAAATGATTGTTGGTCTCATTTCTGCATGTTCTTCTAAGATGGAGTTTGGGCATTACAATCCGCCATCCGGATATCGAGGCTATTGTGTTTCTGGTAATGTTAAGTGGTTTACCTAGTTTTTTCTTGATATCAGTTTACTTTGTAATTTGTTCTCCATATCGGCTATCTGCAGGTAGTTTAAATAGGATCTGCTTTTCAAGATGTGTATTTAAGATACTCGGTGCATATCTTTGTTGTTCAGCCTAAGCATAAATTTTTTGCTTGTTGGTGAAATCAAAGTCATATCTGTTCAGGAAGTATTGTTACTATTTGTTAAAGGTAAGTTTCATTAAAATAAACATCAAATTCTGGTGAGCTGTTCACAATTCAAACTTGTACACGCTAAATAATGTTGCACATTCTTGATGTATGCACCATTGTGGCTAGTCTTGAATCCTGAGTCAGTTTTTATTTTTTATTTTTACTATATATGTCATTACTTTTATTTAAGGAGTTGAGTACCCATAAGGACTTGCTTTTAATGTTAAAGTATTTTACAGCTCCTTGAATTCTTTTTCTACCCTTGTACTTTACTATCATAACTTTTTTATGATGCAAAACCTGGAAACAGGGTTCTGGATTTCCAAACCCAATCTTATCTATATGCGTTTATGGCCTTTTAACCACTGGAAGGAATGAAAATATGAAACTCAAATCTGACAACTCTGGAAACCAGAATTGCCTGGAAAACAAGCAAAAACAAATTTCTATTTACAGAAAGACCTTCCTTCAGCTTTTTCTTTTTAATTGCTAGCAGACACAAGGGTTTGATAGTTTTTAATGAAGTACTCTTCTGTTGGTGAGCTTTATGGTTCATGATCTGTTGGCTTGTTAAAAAGGGTATAGCTTGTTTGTTTTTAGTTTATTACTCATTTATGGAAATTTATGTCAGGTACCATAGGGTAGGGTGATAAGGTGATAAATGTGCTGTATCCCAAAAATCTGAAAGTTAATTATTTTTTATTACTTTATGTATGAAAACAGCAGCAGCAGAGTGGTGAATATCACAGGGGACTTCCAGTGTGGCAGTCCTCTATGGCGTCAAGCAACTTGACTGGAGAGTATGGCTGTAAGTATAGATATGGAACTGTTTTGAAATCCAAGTATATGTAGTATTCTAAATATGATCTGTTAAATGTTTTATTCCCAAAGGTGCATTGGCTTTGTAAGCTTTTTCATCCATAAGTAAGTTATTTAGATACTGTATTAAGTTGTGTTTGGACTTTAAATTGTCTTATTTCTTGTAATCAGGCTATCAGCCGTCTTTGTTACTAATTAAACAATTGAGCTTAAATTTGAAAATCTTTGCATGTTTGTAACAAGGAATTTTATAGAAGTTTTCTTCTGGGTTTTAATGATAAGTTCTTTCAAAATTAATACCTGCTTGTACTAAGAAACCAATTGTTGGGCTTATTTTGCAGCACATGGAGATGGGCTTGCTGCTAGAAGAGTCAGAAAGGTTGTACATCGTCGGACTGTTGATTATACTAGCACAGTTGTACGATATATGCAGGTTTGTAGTGATTAAATATAGTCTTGTTATGAAAATTCTGGAGTTGACTTTAGAAGATGTGTTGTTATACTTTCTAGATATTTTAACACTATTGATTCATTGAAGTTGTTTATTTTTTATATTTAATATTTTCAAAATATCTATTTGTTCCTCAGCTTTGTTTGAATGATGAAGGAATATTTATAAACATTTGGCTCTAGCTAGGTAAATGTTCAATTTTAGTGATCATCAAGAAACCTCTGGTTTCCTATCTTAATCTACAAATTTCCATAAGGAACAAACATATATTGATAATAAAGATGTAACTATGATTTCTTATTTCTCCTTATTGTTTCAAGTGGGTTGCTTAGCCTAAGTAGTTATTGAGTAATTATCTTACAAATTTTCTTCTTAGTTCCAAAGAATCATTTTCTTTTGCTGAGTACAATTTTTAGGCATCTAATTTTATCAATCAGATAGCTACTGGTTGCAGTCAAATTTTGGCACCATTGTTTGTGAATTATTTTTGACTATGCCATGCATGCTTTTCCAACATATGGTTCTGTCCAAGGAACTGTCTTAAACTTTTGACAATCTTCATCAAAATAAAGTTCTATATTTTCTCTATTAAGCAATATAAGATGCATGATTTTGAATTGAAAGATAGTTTTGCAATTGTGGTTTTTTGCCCAAGTCATAGGATCTTACCGGATCCTTCAACTGAAAAGAATTAAAAATGAAGTGAATCTGTCTTCATCAACCCATAAAGAGGTTTAGAATGTCAAACGACATAATTGAATTTTGAACTGGGGTCAAGCTGAACTACTGAAATCCAAAAATTAGAGAAGCATGCCAGGGTTATTATACAGTATTGCTGGCTGCTTTCTGCTACACTCCATGCTAGGGATAATCTCAAAAAACCAAAAATACTTTTAACAAACTATCCTTGGCTGGAATAACTACTGGTCCTTGACCCCAGCCTAAGAGCGGTGAAAAAAGTGTTGATGTTACATGGCAGCGTTGGGCTTCTACTTTCAGCCCAGTTTGATCTATGAAGAACAAATTAAATAATAGCCTAACGGCTATTTAATTTGTAAGGCATCGATTGATGAAGAGGCGCTTCATCATTTCACATTAATTAATATTTAATTATTGTTTGTAAGGTAATTATTGTTTGCAAGGCCAGGGTTATTATACAGTATTGCTGGCTGCTTTCTGCTACACTCCATGCTAGGGATAATCTCAAAAAACCAAAAATACTTTTAACAAACTATCCTTGGCTGGAATAGCTACTGGTCCTTGACCCCAGCCTAAGAGCAGTGAAAAAAGTGTTGATGTTACATGGCAGTGTCGGGCTTCTACTTCCAGTCCAGTTTGATCTATGAAGAACAAATTAAATAATAGCCTAACGGCTATTTAATTTGTAAGGCATCGATTGATGAAGAGGCACTTCATCATTTCACATTAATTAATATTTAATTATTGTTTGTAAGGCCGACATCATGGAGACACGAATTCTTGAAGAGGTAGGATTTGTTGAGGCCGACTTCATGTATCATGGAGACGCGATTTTTGGTGAAGGCTGACATGAAGTCTTGAAGAGTCACATCCTCTCCTTCTTTCTTGTATATATATGTTCGATGCTTATTCATTGTATTTATTCATTCCTATTCATTCGATATCCATAAGTGCGAATAAGTGTGAGAAGAAGTTCATCAAGTTGAGATCGATATATTGAAGGAGGCTGAGTTCATCATCAGCAAGAGGCATCATATTATTTCTGTGTTAACATCAGATTGTGGTGTCATTACTTGGCCTCATAATTGGCCTCATTGTAAAGGAGACTATTGTTTATCATTCAATATATAAGTGATATATTGTTGCCGGGTTTTTCTCCCTCAAGAGGAGGGTTTTCCCAGGGTATATGCTGTGTTATTGTGTCTGATTTTTGAATTAAATTTCTGCTTTTATATCTGATCATAAAAACTAGCAAAAAGTATCCCGTTGTTTGTATACCTGAATCAATTCCACAGCTGAGGCATGAAGGGTGCCTCTCAAGGAAGTGAATTTAACAGTTGATGCATTCTTCACTAGCAGTGGGTGGATCCATTGCAGACAGCCTTTGTAATGTTTTGCCAGTCCAGGAACATGAGCAATCTCTGAAGTTGGTTTAGAAAAGCATACTTTTGGAGCTAGAATCTGGCAGCCATTTCACGATTAACCAAAGTGATGATAATCCCTTCCAGTGACTGAATAGGAAGGGGCATTTTGCTTGTTAGCTTTCATCCTAGTGGGATGACTTTCACTGTCATATTGACCAGGTACTTGTGACATGGCAAACACATTTTCTTAACCTTCACTTCCTGATCAACATCCTTTAATTTTCTATACGTGTAAGCCACTTACTTAGAATCCAATGAACATTAGGCAGGGCTTTGCATAAGGAATATGACTTGTTAAGATCTGGAGAATGGATGCTTTGGATTTCTTGTCCTTAAATTTCAGTGGTAATTTCCACTGAAAACCATTCTACACATACCTCTAGGGCCTAAGATGTGCTTCACAAGTTTTGGAGTGTTGTCTGAAATTGAGGAATGTTGATTTCAAGAGTCTGTCTGAGATGTTGCTGCCCAGACTTTGGAGCTGCCTTTTGTTTGCTGCTACTTGTCACAAATCAAGCAGTTACAAATTTGAGTGTAATAGACAACACAAAGTGAACTGGGAGAATATAAACACAAAGAAAAGTTAATCTGTCCTGATGTCTCAAAAATAATTACTAAATTCATTGATGGTTGGCAAGCCTTCTGATGTGGCTTCATGGTGAAGTGTCAAGGCAATTGAGATTTGGGACAATAGTTGTGCCAACATCGCTTTAAAACAATGAAGATATAATGAATTTGACCTTGAATTTATATTCTAGCTTAATACTTGGCTCTTCATCATGACGGGTGGGGTGGGCATTTATGGGGTCCACAGAACTTCTAACACCACCTCTTCTAGTTTTGTCCAATCTTCAACATTTGAATTAGAATTGTAAACTTCCTTGGCTAAAAGGTTTGTTGCTTTATTTGCCTCCCTAAAACAGCAAGGTACTAAAGCCTTTCAAATTAAGGGGTCATGTCTAAGGCTTCTATTAGAGGGCTATTGAGTTTCCAACTCACTATAGAACTTTTCTAAGGTCATTGAATATGATTTGGGAACCTCCTTCAATGGCAAGACGTTTGATGCCTAAGGACAACACAAACTTTACAACTACCAGCTGTTTCTGCTTCATATTTGCTCCCCTTCTGTGATGCTAATGTAATAGGTCATAATGAACTATGAACTTGCTTTCCTCATTTCTTCAATACCTCTAGCATCCAACCTTCTGAGGTTACCTTTGCAAGCCTGATGATGATTGATTGCTACAACAAAGGGCAAGAACACAAGAGATTGCAACAATTGTACTTGTTATTTATCCATGGACCATTTGTATTATGTGTAAGGAATCTCCTAGCTGGAGGAAGCTTTGAAGAGAGTGGGGATGATATAGAGATATGTACAACCTTTAAAAAAATACAATAAGCTTACGTGACCATGTAAAACTTTTAAGCTCATGTGGCTATTTCTCACCATTACAGTTGATGCAGGTTTTAATCCTTTGCAATAGTAGGGGTTTCAACAGTCCAGTTTTAAGTGCTGAATATTAAGTTGTTGAAGATTAATTGTCTGAAAGTAAAGAACTCAAATTTTAATATTTTATAATAGAATTTTGCTTCAGAAGAGCAAATTAATGCAAAGGAAAGCATGACTTTCACATTCATAGTATAACACTAAGTCACAAGGTTCGAATTCAAATTTGAGTTTGGCAACATTAAAATTCGAATGAAGTTTGGCAAGGAAAAAATTCGAAAAGCAAAAAATTCGGATTAAATTTTGCCTTATGTAATTTTTATTTTTATTTTTATAAATATAAGTAATATATCTACAAAATTGTCTAAAGGAAATTAAACAAGGTTACCCCAAGTTTCCGGGACGGGGACGGCAGGGGACGGCGGGACGAGTCCCCAAGTTTCCGATTTTTGAGGCCAAAATTAGGGACGGCAGGGGACGGCTATACAAAAATATAGGGAAATTTTAAAAAATATAGGGAAATTTTAAATATTCAATACATAACATGAATAAGGCATGCATAATACACATTATAGAACATTAACATATAACATTTGTGTTCAACATTATGCCAATACTCAATACGCATTCAAAATTAACATACACGAATCATGAAACAACCTCCAAGTTATAATTTATAAACTTATATGATCAAAATGCCCAAAGGCTACATTGCTGCCATATAGTTTTAAAGTTTTAGTTTGCTATGAAAATCAAAATACAATATTGTATGTCAATAATGAATACAAATTTACAAAATAAACAAAGAGCACTGCTGCCCCTAATCATCTCTCATAACTGCATCAAAATCAGAGTCATCCTCTGAGTCACTGCCACCATAATGCTCCTCCTCAGCCAATGGGACCCCAACCAAGCCCTCAGCTGTCTCCTCCTCATCTATCTGAGCCGCGTCCTCGGGATCAATATCCCACCGTAGAGCTGGAGTCTGTCGATACTCTGGAGTCTGTCGATCCTGAAGCCGAAGAGCACTATGAACAGCCACTAGCTTCTCTGCTCGTCTAGAGGTAAGTCTATTCCTCTTGACAGAGTGGATAAAGCCATATGTAGACCAATTCCTCTCTGCAGCAGAGGAACTAGCAACCTGTGCAAGAAGGCGAGTGGCAAGTATCTTCAACTGCGGTGTATCTCTCCCATGATAGGTCCACCATCCAATAGGGTTCCCTTGAGCTAATATAGCTCTATCCAACCTCGCCTGTGGTTTGCTCAAGTTTGGGCCATTAAGATTAGCAAAGTCTAGAAATTGTGACCGAAGTATTGAAGCTTGCTCGGCTGGATAAATCTTTTCAATGGCCTTGTGAACCCATCTAAAACCTCAGGATCATCACATGGAGGCACCCTACCATCCCTTGGTGCATACCATTTTGGATTTAGAGCAAAGGCAGCCATATGAAGCGGGGTGTTCATTGTATTCCACCTCCGCGTCACAATGGGCCTAATGTGTTGCTCATATAAATCCAAAGTGGGGTCCTTTGCCAAAATAACTTGCCTGATCTTCCCAAGCATAGTGTCAAATGTCTCATATATCTCTCCAAGACTAGGAGAGTCTGTATCAGCATATCTAATGACATCTACAATGGGCGAGATAAAGGAGCAAATATATCTGCAAAATGCAAACAAAAAGTTCAAAATAATTAGTTGACAAGTTA
Organism: Sequoia sempervirens; assembly: GCA_007258455.2. Lineage (NCBI taxonomy): Eukaryota > Viridiplantae > Streptophyta > Pinopsida > Cupressales > Cupressaceae > Sequoia > Sequoia sempervirens. The sequence goes on from VDFB02046434.1 coordinate 170,267, forward strand.
TTTGACATGTTAGAAACTTCAAAAGTTGGAACATTGGACAATAAAATTAAAATATTAAAATCAGAAATTTAATATGAAAATCAGCCATCTAATATGTCTTACCTCACATTGGCCCACCAATCATCATCGAGGATCTTTTGTTTGATGCTCTTTCCTTGAGTAGAACTTGCATTAGGCCATCTAGTCCACTCAGCATTGACCATCATTAGTTGTAGAGGCTCATGCACCTCAAGCATCCTCTCCAATAGGATGAAGTAGGTGGCATATCTACATTCATTAATTCAATGATTCATTAAAAAATAAAAATTTAAAACAAAATCAGATTATGAATACAAATTGAAAGTGAAACAAAATGAAGTAAATGGCATACCTTGTATCAACAGGTTTGAGAAACTCCTTCTTTGAAAATGTCCTGAAAAGAGCAAGTGAGGTGTGGTGGTTGCAAATGAACATTTGAATTTCTCTAGCTTCTGCCACCGTTTTCTTCACCCAATCCATCTTCCCTATGTCTTTCAATGCATTGTTCAATGCATGAACACAACATGGGGTCCAAAATATGTGCCTGTAAGTACCCTCCACCATCAATCCAGCCGATTTGCACACACGTGCTGAATCGGTGATCACCTGCACCACATTTGCAGCCCCAACCTCCTCTATGGCATCTCTCAAAATGGAAAATTGGAAGTCAGCATCCTTACGTTTCCCTGAACAATCTACGGCTCTAAGAAAATAAGAACCAGCAGGGCATGTGACTATGACATTGATGAGTGGCCGACGTCTACAATCAGTCCACCCATCCATCACTATAGAGCACCCCGTCCTCATCCATGTTTGCCTCATCTCCTCCATTAACACATTAACTTTGGAGTACTCTTTGTCTAGGAGGGTGGTGCGTAGCTTATGATCTCCAGGGGGTACAAATGAAGGACCAACAGTGACTAAGTCTTTCACCATTTGTTTGAAATAAGAGGAACGGGCCACATGAAATGGAATGGCATGGGCAAAAAAGAATTTGGCAATGGAGGATTCACAGGTTTCTCGTGCTTGGTTTTGAAACATGGACTCAACTGAGGCTCCCTTATCACCACCAATCACCTTCCTCTTTCCTCTTAAGATAACAGTACTACCAACTGTGGAAGGACTAGGAGTAGGAGTAGGCATAGACGATTGTGAACTTGGGAAAGAAGGAGACCCAGTTTGAACCCCACCATCACACTCCATTTGAATTGTTTGGCACTCTATAAATAGTGCATCTGTCAATGCAGGACACGTTCTAACTCCATGGCCCACCTCACCCAAAAAATGAGACCTAACTCTAGTGTAGCTGCCCCTAAACTCCTTTTCACAAACATGGCACAACCAAACCCTACTCCCCCCTGAATTTTTTTGTCTTTCACCCATGGCTGTCACAAATTGAAGGAATGGTTTTTTTTTGTCTATTGGGTGTTTGGCATAGTCCTTCATAGTTTTGGAATTGGTTGATGAATGATGGTGTTGGGTAGGGGTTATTCTTATTTGCTCTCTAGTTTGCCTTCTAACTTGCATTTCAACTTCACTATCACTCCCACCTTCACTGTTGCTCATATTTTTTGTTTTTAGAATGCAAGTGTTGACTGAAAATGAACAAAATAAAAAAAAATCAGACTATGCAAACTTCACATTTTGCAAAAAAAATGAAAAAAAAAGAATGGTGAAAGAAAATGCATACCTTTTTTGATGGATTTGCACTCCCAGCAACACTCTTTCAACCTCCTCTCCTCCAAACAGCTGCTCCTTCTCCTTCAATGGCTGCAATTTTTTTTCTTCTCAAACCCTTGGCTCCCTACACAAACAAAATGAAAATAATGAACTTTTAGAGGCCTCCTTTCATTCTTAAGAGAGCAAAATATGGTGGGGCCCACGTATGCCACATAGGCAGGGTTATATTTTTTAATTTTTTGCTTTTTTTTTAAGTTTGGGCGCTTAAACGAGTAGGCCCGGCCGGCCGTCCCCGGGACCCCGCCTCACCTCACCCCGGGCTCCCCCCCTACCTGGCCGTCCCCCTTCCCTTCAATCTTTCCCAGCTTTTTCCCGCCCTTCCCGGCCCCCCCCGCCCTGGACGCCTCGAACTGGTTTTGGGGGGGGGACGCGCCCCGGGTAACCCTGAAATTAAATAATATTAATAGTATATAATAAAGACTTTAATAAAGACTTTATATTAATTTCAAGTAGTCATAGAAAATTATAATGTATAACAATTTTAATTGTAATCTAAAATCATCGAAGGGTTATTATTAATAATAGCAAGTTATTCAAATAATAAATATATTGAATTGAATAATTGATAATTAATAATTTAAATTAAATATTTTAAGATATTAAATTTTAATATAGCAAAAATCAAAACAATGTTTTTTCATTTTTAATATGTTAAATTTTATTAAAAAAGAAAAAGTAAAAAAAAATGGAAAAAAGAACAAACCATTGAAAATAAATTAAAAAGAAATCGAGAGAAAATATCCTGCCTCTCGTGAATGTCATGCAACTCATAGAGTTCCTCAACCACTCTCCATTGCATGTCCGCGTCTCTCCGGCTCTCCACTGTGCTTTGCTATCTCTTCACATTGCCTTTTAGGTCTTCCTCGCTTTGTGGCTCTCAACTGTGCGGATACAATGTGCATGAACAAGAGAAATCTCCGCCAATGATAATCACGAACAGGATAAGCTTTGTTGCCAATGATAGCCGCCCAAGCTTGCGTTTTAACTCCAAAAAATCTGAAAGCATGTTTTCAAAATACATTTATATTTGGAAAACTTTGAATCCATTTCACTGTATGAATTTTAGGGTGAAGTAAAATAATTTTTTTGGGTTTTTATAAAATTTGATGGATTTCGAATTTCATGCTTCAAATTTGCCGAATCTTGTGACTTAGTATGACATAGCAAATGCGTAGAAAGTGGGAAGCAAGCAAACTCTATATTCGTGAATTACTAATTAGTGAAATTGTAGAAACCATAGTCAAAAAATGCGGACTCGACAATAGCTCGGCAGACCCAAAAAATTCTAAAAACTCAAGACTCGACAAAAACTTGAGGAAAAACTCAACAGTAACTCGGCAAATTTATCAAACATTTGAAAATACACAATTTTTAAAAATATTCTTAAAACACACACATATAAACTAAATTAGTAGAACATATTACTGATTTCATCATATATAAATCAAAATTAGAGTTTAATACATATGAATGTATCATAGACGAAAAAAAAGTTCCAACTTTTGAATACATATCAACTTTAAGTTTTGGTATCAATAAAAAATATATATCATAAATTTCTTCTACGACTTAAACTCGAAAGCTTTTGTTGCTGTTGTGTGGGTGTTGAGTTGTAGTATCCTCAATAGGAGCCTCAAGAGGTGCCTCATCCATAGTGATAGGATCAACCTGTGTGTGAAGAAATTGCCTTTGCTGGCTGACCAAGCTCGCCTTCTTCCTTCTCGTATGTTGCCACTTCCGCTTCCCATTCAGCTTCCTTTGCCTCCCTCTCCATCTTAGCTAACTCATCATCACTTATCCATGGTTCCACATCGACCTTATTAGGCTCAACAATCTAATCTGAGAATAGATCAATGTCATCAAGGTCAAGTGCTTCATGTGTGTTGGTTGTTTCCAACGAACCAATCAGGTCTTATCAGCTACCTATGAGTTTGCCACACTCAATTCTCGAATACCTGCAAGACAAGTGGCCAACGAACGAGATATAGCACCAATTGCTTTATCTCCTGCACTTTGGGCTCTGCAAAACCCGGGAGGGTAGTCCCACAATGAACATTATATAACTCTTTTCAGGCAATTCACATACACATTGCATATTCAAGCAGATATATTCTCACCCATGACTAATAAGATGAAATTCTCCAAGAAGTTGGCAATTCCTTGAATGAACTATGCACCTTAAGCCGAGAATATAAAACAACACAAAATACAACAAATTCAAAATAGATCAATGATTATTTAAAAGATTGTTCTCAATTCAGGTAACTGGAACCATGAGAAAGACTTAATGGGGTTATAATCAATGCCATTATCTACGGGCTAAGAGTCTGAGCAAATTGAAATACAAGGTATATTTAATACTGAACACCCATGATGCAAGTGATATTACTTTGCAATTCACAAATCTGTAACCAAATTCTAAAGACTACTTATCAGATCCATTGATCCTATATATGAATTCATGATTTGGTTCAAGCATTTTAACTCATTCTATGAACTGGAGCTAAAATCAAAACACATATCAAAGTATAAAACGATGACAATTAATGAAATGATCTCTGATCAAAATTTTCATTAATAATTCGAGTAAACAATCAAAATGGAGAGACTATAGACTTGGAAAATCTCCATTATCATTCAAATGTGCTCAGGAACCATACATTTGACAAAATTTGCTATCTAGACTCAAAGCATTAGACAAAGAATTAACATATTCGCTCTGTGTTCTTAATTTTCACAATTCAGTTCCAAAATTCAACAAAAGACCCGCACAAATGGCTTTGAATTCCCTTTTATAGAATAAGGGAGCAAAATAAGCTTCAGGCCAGATGTACACGTCACATTCTAATTAGACCGCTATAAGACATATTCCCTAATTTAGTTATATTTGCATTTCTCAAAATGGAGGGAATATACATAAGACAGATTATTTACGTTTGTTGTAAGGAGCAACTTTGCTTTCCAAAAAGCACATGTCAAAAAGAATAATCTTCTTTGTTATAGCACGTCCACTTCATCAAGCAAGATGACAAAATGATGTAGACCTGTTGATGCGTGTTTTATGACACACCAAACATCAGAATAAAATGCCCAAAGACACCCTATCCTCTCTTGAAAAAACCACCGCATATGCTAAGATTGCAAGAAGATCATATGGCGATTCCAAGGTTCCTTATGTCAATTATTGACGTGTGGATAAGCTCAATGGGCGTTGTGATTTGCTGGTTATGACAAGGGGACTTATGCTAGGCTTGTTCAATTCACAATGAAGGTCTAGACAATGAAGCTCTACTGTTTGGGTTCCGGATCAAATAAACTGAAAAAGGAGATTAGGGTTCAAAAGTTTTAATCTACTTCCTAAGTATTCAAGAGACGGTATTGACTTGGTGAAACCAATAACCATGCTTTGCTTCGCCACGCTCAACGACAACTACACAAAGTGGGTGCAATCTTCAAGGGAGTGTGCTTATGATTTTCATGTCATGAATAACTACCATCTAATCGAACAATATTTATCTAGACAAAAGTTAAGCATCCACAAAGTAAGCTTAGGCTAACTTTACGCATTGAATGAAAATCATCCATTCAAAGAAAGTATGAGCAAAAAGTTTCACCATAAATCGATACTTATCAAATCTTGCATTCATCTAACATACATGAAATAAAATCTAAACTATGATGAGGGATGAGAACCATGACAACTCCAAAATAAGAGAAGTAATCACCATCAGAACAATGCATGCATTACTTATTACTTTGGCAGTCTTACAACAATTGCTCATCTCAACATGTTTTGCAACATGCTCCCATGCTTTACAAATGAGGGGGTGAGCTCAATTTATAGGCTCCCCAATTACAATTCAATGGCAAAGATTGATTTAGGATCAACAGTCGAGATTTCAAAATAAAACCCTAATTAGGGTTTGTCCTAACTAACTCCTTCTCGACCAATGAGAAAATTCCATTCGAGGACACTTGTCCTTTTTACTAAATATGAACCAACAGATAAAATAGAAAGTTGTTGCATGTTGATTTGGAAGATGATGAGGTGCCACCTCAGCGTGCTGGATGTCCTCCTTGGTCACTTTGGTCTTGTTCCTTAGAATATTTTCCTTGCCGATGACTTTATCCTTTGTGCTTTGATCTTGGATGATTTTGGCTTCTTCTTCTCACCTTGCCTTGGAGCACCTATTTAGACTTGAAGTTATTAAGTCTTTCTTCCCGGATTGCTTTGGAATTCCTTCACGTGCCTTGAATTTGGAGAGGAACTCCCTTGTCCTTTCGCCGCAATGGAGGAAATTGGAACTTTCTCTGTGGAGAATTTCCCATACTTAGCCAAATTTTGGCTATTCAATTTCATTTTGTAACATCTTCAAGATTCTGGCCATTTTTGTGCTCAAATGAACTTTGCCGGTGGATTTGTCTTCAATTTTGAAATTGGCTTGTGTAAGTTGGATGTACTTGACAGTGTGCCTGCCATTGTCTTCATGATGTCAAATTCTTGGCGGACTTCCTGTTGGTCTTGACATGTGCAAGGGTGGACTCCCAAGTCTTTTTATATCTCCCTTCAAGTCGGACTTTACACTTTCCTTGACATTTTCCTCTTTGAAGATTCGCCTTGTGTAGTCATCCCCTTGCAATAAAATAAATAAATCTAAATTTAATTCAGATTTTCTATCTCCTAAAGATAACTTTTTAGGATAAGCTTTGAAAGATTTTTATAAATTTTCTAATTTCATTTTCAAGCTTTTAATTTTCTCCAAAATGGCTAATTTATTTGATTTTATCTTTATTTTATTTTTTTAAATCTAGCCATGGCAAAAATTATTCATTAATCCCAATGTTGGACGAAGATTTTCATTTTCTCTTTCCTGAAATCTGGCCTGGTGCTGAATTTTTTAACACTCCCTTTCCTGATATCAAAGTGAATTTTGTTTCAAATTTAAAGCAAACTTCATACTCTCTTCTTCATTTTCATCTTGGCACGAGCATATTTCATATTTAACTCTTCATTTCTATCTCCCAAAATCAGACTTCTCATTGTTTGCCATACTCTCTCCCTACAAGTTGGACTTGGTGAACATTTTTCCATGGCGGACTTTGAGAGTCTTTTTCCATCTATCTTCAAATGTTGGAGGACTTCATGTCAAATTCTCCATGTTTCTCTCTTGAGGTCGGACCTCTTATCAAGTCTTCCATATTCTCTCTCCATATTCTATTTCTTGGAGGAAGCATGGAAAACTTTCCAAGTGCTTTTCCATATCCTCTCTTCCCACTAGATGTTCCATGCCTTAGACAAATTTTATCATATTTGCTAGGCGAACCTTCAACTTTCTTTTCCATGTGCTCTTGATGGTCTAGGCGAACTTTGAGAATCCTTTTTCAACTCCATTTCTCCAAGGTCGGACTTTGCATGTGCTTTGCCACCTTTTCTAAGTCCCAAGGTGGGACTTTCCTCTTGTCCGGACATTCTCACCATTCCTTATGGCGGACTTTGGAGACTTCATTTCAAATGTAAGGCGGACTTCAAGAAGTTCTTGCCATTCTCATTTTGGCACGAGGACTTGGAACTTCTTCTCCACATGTATTTTCCTTTTACACTTGGTCAAAATTCAAATTTCATTTTCCGAGGCATCAAATACTTAGTCAATTTCATGAAATTTTTCTCCCCAAGGTAGCTTTACATAGGCAAGGCACTTGTACTTAGCCAAATTTTTCAAGTTTTTCCCCTCAAAGGTGTTCATACTTAGCCAAATTTCTTAATTTTCTGCCTTCTTCCAAGCTGGGCGGACTTCACCAACTACTTGCCATTTCCTTTTCCATGGCATGGCAGACTTGCTAGCTATTCTTTCCATTTTTTATCCAAGGCATAAGGTGGACTTCTTCTCTTGTTGAGCCATTTAGACTTAATGTCATGGGTGGACTTTCCATCATGTTGTGCCATCTTGGAGCGGACTTGGCTTTACTTTATGCCATCCAACATGGGCGGACTTGTCAAGGTTTTGTGCCATTATTTCTTGGGCGGACTTCATACTATGTCAAGCCATAGCAAGGCGGACTTGCTAAGTATTCATGCCATATCATGTTGTTTCCAAGGGCGGACTTGGCACATCTCCATGCCATTAGCTGGGCGGACTTTACCTTTATCTATGCCATTTAGACTTAATGCTATGGGTGGACTTTCCATCATGTTGTGCCCATCTTGGAGCGGACTTGGCATATACTTAAGCCATTTTCTCATATGCTGGGCGGACTTTGCCTTAGTCCTTGCCATTCTTTTTGGAGCGGACTTTCCTTTTTGCCAAGCCATTCTTCACTATGCTGCTGGGCGAGCTTGTCTTGACTTCATGCCATTGCTGGGCAGACTTTACCTTCATCCATGCCATTCAAACTTTCTTCCAAGGCGGAGTTGCCACTTCTCCATGCCATTCCTTCATTAGGCTGGGCTGACTTGGCACATTGCCAAGCCATTAGTTGGTCTCCATGGCGAACTTGGCTGAAGCTTAGCCATTAACTTCACTCCTCCTTCCCTGCTGGTTATGAATTTCAGTCTTCTTTCCATGCTTCCATGAATTCTTGCCTTCATACTTAGGCAAATTTGCCATGATTTTCTCAGATTTCTCCATGAATTTTCCAGATTTTTCACCATTTTTCTGTGATTTCTTGACTGATTTTTCCAGATTTTCACCAATTTTCTGATTTTCATCATGAGTTTCACAAATTTTTAAATTGATTTTCTGAGATTTCTATTGATTTTTTGGAACTTCTGAGTGGATTTTCGAAATTCGGGCCATTTCTAAATATAGAAACCTTGACAAAAATAGAAACTTTTCCCAAAATAGCAACTTTCCAAAAATAGCCCCTTAAAAATAGGAAGTCCAAAATAGGCTAAAAATGCCAAAAATAAAGTCCCTAAAAAATAGGGGGTCCGGAGGGGCAATCCCCAAAAATTAGGAGATGTCAGAATTGACTGAAACGATAGTTGATCTTCGTCCCTCGGGCCTCCTAAGCACGATGATGATGTTTGCACAATGATCCAGGCTCAAATTCCTTCACTTAACTCGGGTGACCATTTAAAAACTCAGACCCCAAATGGTGATAAGCAGTTGTGACGCTAAGGCAAAAAAGCCAAAAAGCAAAAACAAAGGGTCCCCATTTGCAATGGGGCAATGTGTGAGAAGGTCACAACAAGACCAAAAGTGAATTTGCATCTCAGTGAGCATTCCACATCATAAATAGCTGATACTTTCTTGTGAAACATATATTTTATACATTGTAACTTCTAAGGCCAGACCTATACAATGTTGGAAATGTTGTCATTGATGTCAAAAGTGACATGAGGAATGGGTGTGGGTAGTTAAGATATTATCATATGAAAGAATTAGGAATAAGAGGGACACCTGCAGATCTACAAATAAGAAAGATCACTAAAGGAAGATTGAAGGAAGATTTGAATAGATGAAGGAAATCAAATCGTTGAAGATGGATGATTCATTGTTGAGCTTGATAGAAATTATTAAAAATAAATTGGCAAGTCAAAATTAAGACTCAGATTTTGAATGAAGAATCAGATTATTGAATATAGTCTAACTTGTGGTTTATCACATACTAAACTAAACGCCTAGATCAAAACTTTGAACATCATCTATAGATGGTCAATATGAAGTAATCGGCTATGATGAAGACTCTTTGACAAATACGTCTGATGCGGTCAGCTACAATGAAGATCTTGATACGATTAAGAAACATTTGATGGCCATCGAGTCTGACAGATAAAGTATTACTATTCTAAAGTATCACCATAAGTTCATTGTTGAAGACGATGTTGATGTTGGTATCACATATTCTAGTTATCGCGTCAAATAGAATCTATAGGGCTATGTGACAATCGAAGACTCCATAAGAATTTTGCGCTAAGGAGAGGATATGAGAATTCTGTCCAAGGTCTATTGAGTTATCACCGAAAAATTAAGGGAAGATAGTAAACATACCGATATTAACATTTCACAGGCGATTGATATTAAACGGAAATATTCACGAGGCAATTGACATATATAGTGGAATCAAGCTTTGAAGATCATTACGCTAGAGTTTCTATCTTGCGTGCTTGTTGCCGATATATAAATTCGTGTTGCATTCGTCGAATGACTCTTATCACAGTGGAGTATTAGGATATTAAGCCATGAATTCAAATAAGAGTGTGTTGTGACCTTTTCACACATTGCCCCATCGCCAATGGGGACCCCCAGTTGTCTGCTTGTTTTTAGGGTTTTGTCTCGTTGCAACGGTTCCGTTAAGTTTCCTTATTGAGAGTCTCAAGTCAGTTTGCCGAGAGTCACCCGAGCCAAGTCAACAATCCATGCTTGAATCAGTGCATAGACATCATGGAAGCGCTCAGAAGGCCTAGGAAATGAAGATCGCCTGTGAATTCGACCCATTCTGACACTTCCTACTTTTTAGGGAATTTGCTTTTTCGCTTTTTCATTTTTGGCATTTTTGGACCAAACAGGGTTCCCTATTTTTTAGGGATTTTGCTTTTTCTATTTTTAGAAATTTCTATTTTTGGAAAGTCAACCCTGGTCAACTTTCTATTTTTAGATCCAAAAATCAGCCTAAAAATAAAAAAATCACTTGGAAAATCAAAGAGAAAAACAAAAAATCATTGAAAATTCTGGAAAAGCAAGCAGAAAGCATTAAAAATCAGACTGAAAAATATCATATTTTGGAAAAATCAGTCCAAAATCAATCAGATCTGTAGCAAAATCACAGAAAAATCAACCCAAAAAGAATGAAATTCATGAAAATCTGGCCAAGTCTGAAGAATTCGCCATGGAGATGGTCCTTGAAATGTGGGACGGAAGGAGAGAAAGGTCAATGATAGTGGAAAGTCCGCCAGCCATGAAGGAAGGAATGTCCAGGACTATGAGGAAGTCCGCCAGCTTCAAGAGAGAAATGTCTAAGGCTCTTCAAAGTCTGCCATACCTTGTCTAGGCTCATCCAAAGTCCGCCATGCTCAAGGGAGTAAGTGCCAAAAGGTTAGAAAGTCCGCCCTGACTTTGGCAAGAGGTTAGAGAAGTCCGCCATGTCTTGTCCAAGAAGTTATGAAGTCCGCCATGCTCAAGGGAGTAAGTGCCAAGAGCTTAGGAAGTCCGCCCTCACTTGTCTAAGACCCTTTGAACTCCGCCCAAGCCTTGAAAGGTTAGGAAAGCATCCTTGGAAGTCCGCCACACACTTGACCAAGAAGTAGGAAAGTCCGCTTAGGCACATGGGAGAGGAAAAAATTGAAAATTTCACTAAGTATTGGTGCCTATTAAGGAAAAATTCGAAAATTAGCCTAAGTATAAGAGCCTAAAAGGGTGGAGAATCGAAATTTTGGCTAAGTGTTGTAACATTTCCAAGAGATAAAGTGTTAAGGTAAGTGCTAAAAGGTTTGGAAGTCCGCCAAGTTCAAGGAGAAAGGTCTAAGACTTAGAGAAGTCCGCCCTCACCTTGTCCAAGCACTTGGAAAGTCCGCCATGGTCTATGAAGGGGGAATATTACAATTTTTGCTAAGTGTTTGGTGCCTAGTAAGGAAAAATTCGAAAATTAGCCTAAGTATAAGAGCCTAAAAGGGGTGGAGAATCGAAATTTTTGGCTAAGTATTATGACATTTTCAAGAGGTGAAGTTCTAAAGTTTGAAAGGAGAGTGCTAAAATGAAGTTCGCCTAGCATGAAAGTGAAAGAGAAATTTAAGAATCACCTAAAATATGGATGTTTGGAGAAAATGTTATAAATTTGACAAATTTGGCCAGAGAAAATGCACAAGGCAGAGAGAAAGGAGAGTTCGTCCTTCACCAGAAGAGATAAAATTTGTCGAGCGTCAAGGAAATTCACCTGATAAAGACATCCGGACAAGGATTTTGCCTAGGAAAATTTGTCCGAGCAAGAAAAAAATTGACTTTGGCAAAAGAAAATAAGCTCAGTGCAATTAAAAATTTCGCCATGGCAAGGAAAAAAAAGGATCTGGCATAACAATTGGCGACGGAATGGCTTAAATTTTGACTTGGCTAGACGAAATTGAGGACAAAATTGGAAAATAAACTTTTAGCCAGAGCAAACGAAGGAGAAATCAAAATAGCCATGGGTCCCAAACAAACGGGTTGGAATAAATTAAAATATTTTAATAATTTATTTCAATACTTAGAAATTTAAAAAGGCCTTGGACAAAATTAAATTCACCATACGAGAGTTGGAAGAAAATAAATTGTGCCGGACCAAGATAAAATCCGATGGGCAAAATTAAATTCGCTGTGAATTTAAAGTTGGAAATATCGAATTTAATTGAATACTTAATGTTTATTTTCAAAAGATTCGAAAGTTAAAGATAAGCATTTCAAGCAAAAATCGATTTTGTGAAAATCAAAGAGATCTTCCTGGATAAGCTCAACACGGATTCTTTTCGAAAAATAAAGGAAACTTGCCTGTTTGAACAAGAGAAGACAAATCGAGATCGAGAGACAAGAAGGCAGTTGCTAAAATAAATTAAATCCTTCAGCATTATAATGAGTTTCAGCAACTCATTTTTCACAGACACAGCTGAAAAGAAATTTGATCTCTCTCAAAATTCTCAGGCAGTTAATTGTTCGGTAGGCAAGATCGAAATTTCCAGAGGAAGAAGTAATCTTATGCTGAAGAAGAATTTTTCTCGAGAAGGAAAAGATTTATTTGTTGAAAGTTGAATTCTTCTGTGCAAGAGGGGCGCACTTCATCAATTGCTTTTTGAGTAAATTATCAGAATTTAAATCTGATTTGCAGGCAGCAGTTCTTTACTGAGGTTTGAAGTTCGATTGATAGATTTGCCATTCTTCATCTGTCTCTTTCATGTTGATTCAATTCTAGCGAAATTTTCAACTTCATCCATTTACTTTCAGCTTGCTTTTTCGCAGCAATTCAATTATTTAATAAGCTGAAAGTAAATTATCCGAACACAGGGCAGGAAAGTAAATTATTTAAAAAAGTCTACGTATTAATGTTAATATTTTTGACTGCAGGTTAATGACCACAGTGGGCGAATCATCAAAGACGACAAAAATGAAGTTCGCCAGCAAAGGTGTCAGGCGGGAATCTAAAATCAATTCAAAGTGGAAAAATGTCATAGACACTGATCTCAGACATGTCGACTTCGAGGAGTTCAAAAGAAGAGTATATGGACAGAATGGACTTCCAACACCAATAGCCAGGCGGATGGTCAGAAACGGGATTTTTTAGGCAGCTGGATTCCCGCTTGCAATGGATTGTGCAGAATTGATGGTGGAGTGTGCTATCCACTATGATGCTCAGAAGAGGCAGATCGTCGCACCTGATGGCAGAATCTTGGCACACTTAGGCGAGGTGGCAATCCAAGAAACCTTCGGCATCCCAGAACATTCACGGACTGTCTATAAGACCAAAGAAGAAGCCAAGAAGTTATATGACAACCAACCAGACTTGTGCACCACAGCTGTTAACAAGGCATGGCTGGACAAACCTAAGCCATCAATAAAGAAGATGCCCAAGAGACCCCGCCGGACAGATTTCAAAGAAGATTTTGGGGACATTGTCTTGATGTTGAACAGAGTAGCTGGCAACCCGCAGGGTGCATTTTTCGAGAGCTGGATGTATTATTTCATAGACGAGATCACTTCTGGCGTAAAGATGTTCAACTGGTCACGGATGATAAGTGACAATCTCCACGAGCAATTGATCAATCTGGAAGAGACTAAGTCTTTTCACATTAGCTCGTATATTGTCTACTTGTTGGCCAGATCATATAAGTATCCAGGACTGATTTGCAAGGGCCAGGTTGGCAGCGGGGAGAATGAACTCAGACCTTATGATTGCTACCCACATCTCCAATTGAAGGAGAAATCTCATTTCAGAAGGGTGCATGATGCCTTCCTAATGCATCTTACTTGAACACTTCAAGGAGGAGTGCATCAGAGGCTGAGTCATGAGGCGAAAAGTCTAATTAGTAAGTACAAATCTTGGTTCATCCAGTTCCCGAAATTCACATATGTCAGGATCCAGGGGTTTACTGGAAATCCCTATAAGTTGCCTATTTATCCGACAAATCGGATGGTTCTACTCGAAGTCCTAAGACAACTCAAAGAATATCAGAACATCCAGAGGACAACCAAGAAGGCATCTGGTACATTCTCATTTTTCATTGGGAATATGTTAGAGTCTTGTCCATCAGCACAGTCAGTTGAGAGTGCCAGGTTGGAGATTTAGTGGTACCCCTTCACAGCCTACAAGTCCAGGGTTAACTTTGACCCACATCATCATATTCAGACAGTAGATGGAAGGAGGTACAAGCACAAAGTGGAATTGGAAGACTTCTGGGCGAATGCCACCGATGAATATGAAGTCAGACAGAGATTATGGTCCAAAATGCCATTAGACTTCATGAGGGCAATTGAGTTCTGCCGGGTACCTGATCAGTTACAAGATGATGGGAACTATATCTAGCCACGTTTCGAGGAGAGTCGACCTCTTCCTCCCATGAGATGGTTAGAACCTGACCACGCGGACTTAGCAACGTTGATGAGGCCAGTAGTCAAGTACTCTCAATGGTGGGTTGACCATCATGTCCAGGAGATGAGACAGAGAAGAATAACGCTCATGTATGATTTACTGAGCGAGTTAGAATCGTATTCCTCCAACGTTGGTGCATCCCATCAAGATCTGGCTGAGATTGGAGAGAAGAGGAAAGAAATAGTGCCAAGTGCAGAACCTGTTCGGAAAAGACATAAGGGAGAACCATCTCGTTCAGCAGCATCTCGAAACATTGACGAGCTGGTGGCTACAATAGATGAGTCCTTGGTCGAAATGATTGTACCTCCTACAGTTCAGGAGGAAAATAATGAACCTATTCAGTTGGATGACGAGGAGCCCTCATCACCTACGGGCACAAAAATACTAGGTTCAGACAATGAGATAGAAGTCCGGAACAATAACTTCGAAGAGGGAATGATTTCCGCTCTCAGAGAAGTCGTGGATACTCCAAATGAGGAGGATGTTCTTGTAGAGGATGGGATTGAGCAGCCAACTATTCCAGATTGGCTGATAGAAAGGATGAAGATTCAGGCACCTGCAGAAGCCCAAGAGGAAGATGATACTGCAGATTTCTTGGCAAGGTTGGAATAGGTTGCAATCAAGAAGCCTGCCAAGAAATTCTCTACTATTCAGAGGGACGAGATAGGCAGTCGTTCCGTGCACATTGCACTACCCACAGTGGACAAGCCACAAGACGAGATCACTCCTCAGGACTATGCCATAACCACTGTAGATCTTGGCCCAACCACAAAAGGCCAAGAAGTGGAGGAATTAGACAATTCCGTTTCGACCATCAAAGCAAGACTGGAAAAAGAAGTGGCCAAAAAGGAGTATAAAGAAGAAGTTGAACGCCTGAAGGAGTACATACGGCATCTGACCCAGCCACTTGATCAGGGTAATGCAGTAGCTCCTCTACTCAATCCTTCACAAGAGATGACCAAGGAGGTAGAGCACGGGATGGTGACAGCCAAGGAAGCTCAGGACTGGATGGTGAGCGAAGGAACAAAAGCAACCTTGTTCATGGATAAGCTGGCAGTCGCTTATGGGCAAACCTCGTCTTTTCTTTCCCAACTAGTTGATATGGCGGAAACATGGGAATGTATTCCAGATATACAGGAGAGGCTTATTCCATGCCTCAGGATCCTGAAGGGCTCTCAAAGAGAGGAGTTGGTTGCTAGAAAAGTGATTGCTGCAGGAGCAGCATATGATTTTCATCACTGGTTTTGGGCAGTGACTATACGGAGAGAAGTTTTGGAGAAGGCGAAAGCAGATGGACTTAGAATCGAAGAGCAAGTCAAGGAAATTTGGGAGAAAATTTATGTGACAACTGCGGAGGTGTTTGATCGTGAGATTATCCGAGAAAGAGACATGCAGCTAGAGGAGTTGAAACGAAAAGTTCAAGAGGTCTTCTTCTTAGCTACTGGACCACTTCTGAGACAGGACTTTGCGAAAGTAGCAAGTCTTTCAGCCATCCAGAATGATTTTGGGAAGTAGGAGGCGGATTGGGCAAATACCTTTGCCAAATGTGCAGAGAACTTGGATGGACTTGAAATCCGGATCAGCATGCTGCCACCTGTCATGATGGAGGAGGTCATCGCAGTAGTGTCCAGGTTCATCGAACGCAATGTTGCTCATGAGGATAAGGACGCCTCTCCTTGATGATAGCTGCAACTGCCACTTTACTGATTGTTTTCTGACTGATAACTCATGTTATTTTGGGTAACCCTAATTAGGGTTGAGTTGTAATAATCTTTGCCGTTGAAATTGTTTTTATCTCGGCCCTTCATTTGATTCTTGAAACTCTATTTAAACTGATGATCTCTCATTTTCATTTGTAGTGGAAACGATATATGAAATTGTTGCATTGAGACTATTTCCGATAGTAAAAGCTCTTATGCATGATTTGCTTTGAACAACTTTTATTGTCAAATAGTAAGCGAGGTTACATATATTCTTCTACCATAGCTTAGAGATAGATTAAAGTTGGAATTAAGTTCAATAGAATTTGCTTTGAATGTTTTGGTTAAATGAATGAGAGATTGATCATATAGATTCAATGGAGAAGTCTTGCTCATACTTTCTTCGAATGAATGATTTGCATTCGATGCGTAAAGTTAGCCTGAGCTTATAATTGTGGAAGCTTAACTTCAGTCTCGTTCGAGGCTTGAAAATCATTATCACACCCCTTGAAGATTGCACCCACTTTGCGTAAGTTGTCCAAGGGAGGCGAAACAAAGTGCGGTTATCCTTTCACCGAGTCCTTACTGTCTCTCAAATTCTTAGGCGTAGAATAGGTTCTTTGAACCCTTATTTTTTGCCATTTTTTTTGAGATCCAAATTGAAGTCCTACCCAAAGGAGCCTTTTAATGATAAATCTGCCTAAGTCCCTAACTTGTAAGAAATAGCCCAGCATAAGTCCCCTTGTTTATTACCAGCATATCACAATGCCCATTGAGCTTATCCACACGTCAAGACCTGACAAAAGAAACTTTGGAATCGCCATATGAACTTCTCGCAATCTTAGCATACGCGGTGGTTTTTCAAGAGAGGATAGAGTGTCTTTGGACATTTTATTCTGAAGTGTTCGGTGGATGATAAAACGTACATGTCTTTCAATTCTTCGTATTGCTCCAAACACGTCTTCAAATCTCAAATTAGCAAGAACTAACCGTATACACAAATTTTGAAGGCACTTGAATAAGATTACAGGTCACCTTTGCCATTACTTCCCACTCGCACGAAGTGAAACAATTGCAACGAGCGTACTTTGCAGCTTTGAATGTGCATTGTTGATCTTTAGCTGAGATGGCCTTCTCGAATGACTCAGATTGAGTCAATGGCATTTGAATTTACATCACTGCTCTAGCTTGGACAAATGGCCAATAGAAACATGCCGACTGGACCTTCTTCATGTACTTGTGGGCTCCACCCGCTAGTAGCCATAGAGTGTATGTGGTAGCTTCTCGCGGGTCTTGCTACTTTTATTGAGCTTGAATCTTACCTCCATGAGCTGGTGGGTAATGGTGGTGATTATCTTTCGTCTTTCAACCATCACCGTCAATCTTAAAACCTCGAGCGTTGGAATGGAACATAACGGTTGAGCCCACATACTTGATCAAACATGTGTCAACATTTCGTTGATCTGGTAGCAATTAAACTGCAGTCACTTGGGATGCGTGAGCCAACGGGGAGCGGCTTAGATTAAATCCCACGACCTTATGATCTTCAAACTTGCACATGCGACGAAGTTATTCATAAAAGAGGGCCTTGACTAGGCTGACGAGGATTTACCCTTGGAGATTGATGACTTAAACTTAAGTCTCTTATGAACAAAATATTAGAGCCCAACTTTGGAAAAATTAAAACGCTTTGTAGCTAGTAGTGACCAAATAACCTAAGCAAAGGGGCGCATAACGATGACTCAGAATATAACTTATATCACCGGCAACCGGGCCAAACAAGTCAACAAAAAATTAAAACACCTAAGAATTATACATGGAGTGATTAAGAGCTAAATTACCCAGGTAAAACCCTAAACCCTACCTGCGGGCAACATGTGACATGTTACTACCAAGCACAAAAGGGCCTCAAAATATCAAGAATTTTGGGGTCTCTATCAATGTGAACTTTGCTCTTGTACCTTCTTCTCATGGAATTGTGGGTTGTACCGCACGTAGACAAGGTCATTCAAGCGTTTTGAGTCAACCGATTCGATGGCAAGCTTTTGAAGATTAGGCATTGTGGCACCATAATCTTCCCACCACAAATCTGCAAGGATAACAATTGCCATTTATAACATAGTAAGGATTTAATAAACTTAAAAAATAATATAAATGGTAAAATAATATTAAACACATGATTTTGTCACTTGGTTGTAGAGTGCCTCTCCTACGAATGCAAAAATTGGAACAAAGCAATGCCCCTTCGGCCTTTTTATAGCTTTGTATCTCATCAAGTATGAGATCTCGAATGTCATCATCACTAACCATTCTCTCAATACATGTGTTGAGGCCAACAAGAACCTCTGCATCTGCTTTGAAATTAGGGGAGAAATAAAACTTGTGGTTCAAATAGTAGGTAGTAGCAATATGTTGGTGGAGTTGTCAGTTCCACTTCCGATCTATTATGTGCCATATGGGTTCATATTTGGTCTTGTTTGACACATACAAATGTTGAATTGCCTCTTTGGCCTTATCCATGGCCTTATATAGATACCCCATGGGGTTTTGATTCCCATCCACCAATTGTAGAACTCTAATTAACAATTTTGACACCTAAAATGTAAAAATTTAACAAAATCAGCAAGTTGTAATAGTAGAAAACAAAAAAATAAAACATCAATCAAAGTTTGAAAACTTACATTGATAATATCCTTCATTACTTTGGCAAATCTATCATCAAAAATGGTCTTCACGACCTTCTTTGCTTCAGCCTTCTTGCAATAGGGACTCTCCAACCATCTTTCACTCACAAACATGCGCTTGAGGCTAGGCAATGTAGCTAAAATACTTTGCAAGGTGAGAAAATTGGTGGCAAAGCGTGTGATTCTTGATCGCACGAGATCCTTACCATTAGTGTGCTCTCTCATGAGACTTAGGACCCATGTGTGATTGTAGTTGCACTCTGTGATATTCCTTACATCTTCAACCACATTCTTTACCCAACTTAGTTTCCCTATGTCCTCAAGGAGCAAGTCGAGATAGTGGGCAACACAAGGGCTCCAAAATAATGTCAAATGCCCCGCCATTAAAAGTTTACTGACTGCCACATATGCAGCATTGTCGGTCACAATTTGAATGACATTTTGAACCCCCACTTCCATCACCATCTCATCCAATATGTTGCACAAGGTCTCTGCATTTTTTGTTTCATTGGAGGCATCAACTAATTTTAGAAATACAAGTTGTCTCTTTGAAGCCACTAAAAATTCGATGAGTGTCCTATTTTTGCCATCTGTCGACCCATCAGATATTATGGTGCAGCCATTCTTTTCCCAAATTCTCCTCTGTTCTTCCACTAGTCGGTGTGTGTTTTGGACCTCATTTTGCAATAATGGTCCACTCAACTCATGATGACTTGGGGCCTTGAACCCCTTACCTGCCACAGTCAATGCATTGACCAACCCTTCCCAATAAGGACTAAAAGCAACATCGAACGAAATATTTTGTAGTACCAAAATTCGCACATGCCAACTTTGCCTCATTTCGCAACTCTCTATTCCAAGCAGTACCTTCCAACGATGGTTGTGCTCCAGGAGTATTACATGGAACAAAAAAACTAGAACTGAGGTTGCCCACACTTCTTGTTACTGATCCTTGTATCCATGGCCCAAGAGAAGAAGAGCCCCCCATATCTCTCTGTGACCATGTAGAACAAAAATCTGCATATGGGGCTGCCATTGCCTCTGCTGTTCTCTTTTTATTTTCCTTCCTTTGGTCAAATGCTGCAAGGAGTGCTTTGGCCTCCCTCTCAACCTCTTCAGATGCCACTTCACATAGTCTAACATCTCGGCAAGGGATTTGTGCAAGGTGGTATTTCAATTGGTTTATGCCACCAAATAAAGATCTGGTGCAATGGATGCAAAAAACCTCTCTTCGCATTGCACCTGGTGTTCCATGTTTCCAACAAGGATCTCTTGGTTTGCCACCACTCTTTTTACTTATAAAAGCCATATTTTTTTAGCAAAATACCTAGCAAAAGTGAGACAAGATAAACATTAGGAGATAAAAAGTGAAGTTAAACAATAAGGCACATCATAATAAGGCAGTAATATGATTATGAACATTTGAAAATCATTTGATTATAGTTTAGTTACTATCAAGTGTCAACTGTCTTTTAAAGTTTTAACAAAAGAATAAAGATTATCAGATGTAATTTGCCTTGATGGTGATTTCTTGCTTTAATTTAACTTTATATTTAATCATACACCTGAAATTTTTCATTTTTGTAGAATTGTATGAAAGAAAGAGCTTCATCATAAGCATTGTTGAAATTTACTTTAATTTTCTTGTAAATGTCTTTGGGAAAAACAAAAATTAAAAAAGGATGTTTGTTAGCAAAGAATGGAAATGAACCGCTTATGTCAAGAAACTAGATGTCATTGATGCTATGTGATTTTGCTTCCGTTTTCCTCTTAAAAAGAACTTGCTTATATACTTTGCTTATTTTATTTAATGCCACATTTCTCTTAACTAGCATCAAGTATGAGTTATTTTATTTAGCTATTATTTAGTTTAGGCTTTATGCAATCTTTTAATGGCAAGGTTTGTTTCGCACACTACTTATCAATTAGCAAGAGTTTTAAATTTTAATCATAGTTGTTTTTCTTTACCGATCTTTAGGGAAGATGAATCAAAACTTGCATCATATGAGTTGCAGAATAAATCGTGTCATATACAAATCGCGTCATAAAAAATGGCAAAACAAACCTTTAACGTCACATGCCATCGTCTCTGTTTTTAGCCTTTTCCTACGCTCTTCGCAGATGCAAAATGAGTTAAAAAGTTGCATTTTTTTTTGTTTGTTTATACCTAAAACCTGATTCGCGTTTTCTTGGGCGAGTTTTCTGCCTGTTAATTGCATGTTTTCATGCTTGAATGGGTAAAAAACGTTGCCCTTTTTACCTTTGATGCAGGCGAGAGTAATGACACGAGTTACTCGCCACCACTGACGGCGCGCGAGTAACCGTGAGCAAGGCGATTTTTTTTGCAAGTTTCGCAACCTTGGTAGAAACAAAAGTCATCATCCATGTGTTCGGAAGGTAGAAAAATCACTTGGAGAGAAACGCTAACATGTGAACTTTATTGATAGCTTAAGTTGAATAGTATCTTCTAGAATGAGACTTTAATAAGCAATTTTTTTTCAAGAACCTTTAACACCTTCCTATCACATTGGATTTAATAGAACCAAGCCTACACTTCAAGGTACAATCACATCAATGACTTTTCGAAAATTTAAATTTTCCAAATAAAATTAAGACATCCCTTTTCTTTTCAATTGTTTGACTTCTCTAGATTTTTGGGTGTTGATATTTCTTAATTATACTCTATCCTATAAGAAATTAAGGATTAATGATAAAATGTGTGATTTTGTTGTTATCTCCCTTATATTTTAGTGAACAATACAATGAAGACACAAAATTTTATATTTCTCCACAAAACATTAAACTGGCACTCACTTTTAGTTGATTTTTCACTTCAAGGTTTTGACTGCTCTTATTACTATATTTGCTGAACGATTAGGGATTAATAATAAAAAATGGATGGTTATAGAATTATTATTCTTATTATTTAGCAAACAAACACAACAAAGATATAAAATTCAATAGATCTCCACAAAACATTAAATTGTTCCTCACGTTTATATTAATCAGGGAAAAGTAATTTATATCTAACCAAGGAGGATGTATCAGTTCGGTGTATTTGCCCTCCTAGAAGTCTCTTTGGTAAATCCAGAATTGCAGAAGGCAATTGGCAAAGTGGCCAAAACATAGTGATGCCATGAGCTTCAAAACATGGAGAGAATAAAAGATGCCATTGAAAAAAATATTTTACTGTAGAATGTTTGAGCCAGATATGGACACGTAGAAGATAAATGCTGGCAGAGGCACACCCTTAAAAAACAGTAAGTGAAGGCATGCATGTTCAAGTACCTATATTTAATTCATAATTGTAACCACATGAAGGAGAAACATTTTTGTGTCATTAGATGATGTGTGAACTACAAAATGTAACTCTTTTGTCCTAAGCTACTCATAATCATGATGAGAAATATTATCTGTTCATGTTGAATGTGCAGTTATTTGACAAAGACTTTTTTAATACAAGTATTCAGTGGAATAATGTCATAGAGTGGAAAGATCAAATTCATAATCATTATCAACACCATGCTAACTGGTGCGGCCGAATATCAGCATGGACAAGGATTAGATGCAGTAATGCATTTTTTGATTTGCTATAATTAAGGAATGCGTTGATGAGGTTGAATGTGATTTTATTGATTGCAATTTGAAAATTGTTATTTAATATTTATGAGAACAAATTGTTCAATTGTCAGTCACATGTTTATGATTAATTTAAAGAGGTAATTAAGTTCAAGAAAGCAAAACTCATTATTGAGATGCCTGTTGGAAAAATATCTTTGGCTAGAAGAATGAGATGAGTATTGAACTGAAGAGCACAAAGATATACTGAGAGGGGGAGAGGTGGGGTGAATCAGTATATCAACAAACTTTTACCGTCTTAAACTTCTTATCAACTTTAGACTCTAACACAAATCGACTATGCAAGAATATCACAGTATGAACAAGTTGACACCAAGATTTTACGTGGAAACCCTTGTGGGATAAAACCACGGTACAAATAATGTACTTTATGAATTATATATGCTTTTACAAAGAATGTAGGCACCAACCTACTTGAATCAATTATGTAGTTTAGTAGGCACCAACCTGCAAAAAGCACCAACCCTTATTTCTGATTTAGTAGGCACCAACCTAGAAGGAGCATCAACCCCTAATGCTGATTTAGTAGGCACCAACCTACAAAGAGCACCAACCCCTATTTCTGATTTAGTACGCACCAACCTACAAGGAGCATCAACCCCTAATGCTGATTTAGTAGGCACCAACCTACAAGGAGCACCAACCCCTACTTGCCAAGCACCAACTTAGCAAAGATTGTAATTTGAATGAATAGTGTTCCACCTTTAATGTTGCTTACTCAACGAATGATGGACTTTACAATCTTCCTCTTCTTGAATTTATCTTTCTCAAATGATGTTCATATATATCAGCATATGATGAATTTACTTTACAGATCTGCCTCTTATATTCTCCTCATACAAATTTGCACATACTCCTCTTGGACTGTCCTTGAATTATCTTCACAAATCACTTCTCAATCAGAAAACATCTTTTCGTAAATCTGCTCAAAATGTAAATAAATCTTCACAAAATTCTGCTCCAATCATATATTTCTCTTTACCTCTGCACAAACTCTTCACAGAATTGAAACAAGTTCCCTTTTAAAA
Organism: Sequoia sempervirens; assembly: GCA_007258455.2. Classification (NCBI taxonomy): domain Eukaryota; kingdom Viridiplantae; phylum Streptophyta; class Pinopsida; order Cupressales; family Cupressaceae; genus Sequoia; species Sequoia sempervirens. The sequence continues at coordinate 193,628 of VDFB02046434.1, forward strand.
ATCTGTCTTCTCAACTCAAACTTAAGATAATATTTACCTTATACTTGATAGTGCTGCTCTTCCTCTCTATACTTAGACAATAGTCATTCAATTCTTATATTGATCTGCATATGATATTTATTTATACACAATACAGATAACATTCAACAAAATCCCATTACGGATGATATGTCCTTTGTTCCTCCACAAAACTTCAACATTCTACACACCTAAGTGTGTTTATGATATATCAATTGTTTCACACACAACAGTTATTACAACCAATTGTAACTCAAGAATAAAATATTTACTTTACTCACAATACGCAGCACTTTTCTTCTTTTTCAGATAATGTATATTTTACACACACTTTCACATACAAATATGTGTCTTACTTTTCTTCATACAACTCTGTATAAGATAAGCTTCTTAAAGCTTCATGTATTCCTCCTGTGATAAATGATTTCTTCTTTTAATTCAGACTGTACTCACAACTACTTCTGTTTTTAATGATATAACTATTATTTCACACACAGCACTCTATACTCTCATTCTCTACACTCAGAAGATATTCATTCGATACATACAAATCACACTACAATCATTCTTCAGATGATATATATATATATATTTTTTCACACATACAGCACGTGTTTAGATGATATAGCTGTTATTCCCATACAACACACACAACACACTCTCATAATTCTTTCTCGTTTATATCCATATGCCTCCATACGAAGGGAAGCATCTCATTGAAAGAAGACATCCTTTTGAAAGGACACGTCACTTGCTTTAAGTTTTGTCTTTTTGTTGAGTTTGTCTTTTTCTTATTTTAAATGAATTGAACCGTTTTTACTTTGTTGAAAGATCACATTACTTCAAAAATAAATCGTATCTTTCCAGAACTTTAATTGCTGCCTTACACCTTCAGATTTTTTTGTCTTATCTGACTTTTGCCCTTTCTGTATTTTGTCTTTTAGTGACTACAATGCTTTTTGAAGTAAATACGTCCCTTAAAGAGAACAAACGGTGATCACTAATAATCACTATTTGAGATATCTTCACTAATCGTGACTTTTCATTTTAATCACTGACTTCATTGTTAATTATTGTCTTCATAATAAGTTAATCGCTGCACTTTAATGACTGATTAAGACTTCGATTATATGATCCTCACCAAGTCTGAGTGCTGGATATAATATTTAAATCTGAATAAACTGTCCCAGAATAAGACAGCAAACTCGAATCTGATTAAGCCACCAATCTGATTTATTCTTTGTCTTGACATCAATTATTTCCAACCTGATGATCTGATTTCCTTTGTCTATTCTCCTTTTTATGCTTCTTACAAATTCAACATTCCTTTAATGATCTTTCTCATTTGTAGATCTGCAGGTGTCCCTCTTACTCTTATCCCTAACTCTTTTGTATGATCATAGCAACACCCGTTTCTCATTCCACTTTTGACATCTCTTCCATCAATAACAACTTCCAATAAACTTGTCCATACATTTGACATCAATGACTTCATTCTTTTACTTTGACATCAATGACAATATTTCCAACAATCAGCATGCATGATAGTCCCCGAGTCCTCACTAGTGGAAAGGTCTGAATATGGCATCATAAGTAGCTAGTAGTTCCCTTTAGCCAAGTACAACATGCTAAGGTGCTGGCAGAAATGACAAAAGGTTACATGCCAAAGTTAGGGTAAACTGGTAAGTTCTGGTTTTCTCAAGGGGTCAAATCCTGGGGTTAGAAAAATTTAGCAGCATCTAAGGTAAACAAAAGAGATCCACTAAATTATGGTCTGTCTTGGTTACCTAAAAGATGACATTTAAAAATCATTCTCTAAAGTAGGTGACTGTGTATTATGCTATCTCAATTTATTATTGCAAGCATCTGAATTAAATAGGTCTGTACATGCTAGTCACTTAGTGCTTGACATATAATATATTTACAGAGTAACACTCACTTCAACAGTTTATTATCCCATTTTATTGCTGCAGTCATTCTTATGTTTGTGTATTTTGTTGATTAATCTATCTTTGCTAATATGATGCTGCTTTACAGGTCAGTCCTGTTTGCTGGTTATTGTGAACTGTCTTCGGTATCTTTCCTTGAAAAGAAAATTTTGATCCTTAAATCACTCTTTATGGCATTGCTTTATTGTGGCTGTCCTGCTTCAATAAATGCATCTAGCTTGTTTCTTTAACTTTCTTTAAAATGAATCTTTGATCAAAAAGGCTATTTTGAAGGCATCTTTATAGGCTAGTCATTCAGCTGGTTATTGTTTTTGCTAAACTTGGCAGGATGCGTAGTCTATTGTATTTTATGAGAGTTGGTCTTACCCGCAATCTCAGACAAGTCTGGAAACTGCATTACAACATTGTAAATATCTGCATATTTTAAAAATATTCTTGAAAAGGTGGGAAGGGAAATCTTTTTGTGTAATTGTGGGAGGATTTTTATGTTTGTATGAGTATTAGTAATCACTATGATCTTCTTAAATTCTTATAGAATTTGTTTGATGTTTGTTTTTACTATTTTTCTCTAGTGAAGTGGGCTCTAATATAATTGAATAGGACATTGCAGGTTCGCATGTCACAACATGATGCCGGGGATGGTACTGTTTTGCAACCCACACCTGTTGCAGCTGTAGATGTGAGTCAATTATTTCTAGTAAATGAGTGATTAAACGTTCCAAATTTTGAAGCAGATCATAAAATATAAAATATCACCTTTTGATCATTTGTTTTTCATTCATCTAAACTTTAATCATTTTTCTGAAATCTATTTCTGTTGGAATATCTCTTGCTTTCTGTAATCTATTTGTTTTGGAGAGAAATTTTTCTGCAGATGTTACCTGCTGCTGCCTACCCAGACAATCCTGCTACAAGCTTTGCAACAAAATTTGTGCATGCATCCACAAACAAAAATCGATGCTCTATCAACCGAGTTGTGGTAAGTAATATTCAATTTTTTATTGAACAAATGCAGCTTATAGTAATTCCTGAAAAGAAGATTTTCTCCAACAGAGCATAGTGATTACCAAAAAATTCTTTCCCTATGCGAGGAATTAAAGCACCTTGACTATGCCCCAATCTTGTTTAAAAATTTGTGACTTCCCCATAGTGAATGGATAGGTATCATTCTGGATAGTAGTTTTTCATTTTTTCATTCAAAGGAAACTTATTGTTGCCAACCAAATTAGATGCCTTAAGACTCTTACAGTTGTTCCTGAATCCTGTTCATCCAAGGATCCCCTAAAAGAGGTCCTCCACAAGGAGAGAGGTATGGTAGAATTAGGTTTCTAACCATCCACAAAATATTGTAGCTAGTGAGCACTGGAAGATATGGTTTGAGTGTTATTTGTTTATATTAGTCATACAAATGCAATTATAGAAATATATGCTTACTGCAGCTACTCAGTGAGTAGTTTAAAGTTCAAACTATCTAATTGTGTTTAAATGTCCTGGAATATTTTCTTATCAACACTAAATATAAAAATTCTTCCGTGTCAAATCTTCTTTTCGAATACTGGATTTTGCCATTACAGTAATCTTTAGAGGATTTAGTAACTGTAGCATTACTTTATTTGGTAAGCTGTTTTAAGTTTGTTCTTTCTACCTGATGCCTGTGTGTTTATTCTCACTTGTTCAGCATGGTGAAAAAAACTCTAGAAGTGCTTTTTACTGCTGTGAAATCTTTTTGCAAAACAAAATTCAAATTGTTGCAAAGTTCTGTGCCATGGATTTCTTTGCTGCTGCTCTTTGAAACTGAACTGGTGGTCTGCAAGGAAGCATTTTTCAGGAGAGAATAGAAAGTGTTTTTTTAACAATAGTTTGTTGTCAAATAAACCTGAAAGTAATGTATCTTTCCTTTTTGTCTATAGCAGTTTTTTAGTGGAAGGCATGTCAGAATATGTACTAGCTTGACACTGTGCAGAGTCCCTTTCCCTAATGTTGACCTTCACATTACTTTTTAAATCTGCTGAATGCAAATCAAAATCCACTGATATTAACATTGCAATCATGCCCAGGACCTCCATCTTTTTCATAGATCTGTGATTTCTTCTATTTCAATTTAGTATTTCTTCTTGGTTGACTTTGATACTAACAGTTAATATTATTTCTGTATCAGGAATTTGAGCTTGTCATCATTGCCATCTTATTTGCCACATGTTTGTACCTGCACAACTTGTTCTTAAGTGAAAAATTCTTGTAAAGAACCTAATAAAATAGTGTCCTGTTCACCTTCAGATTACTTTTTAAATCTGCTGAATGCAAATCAAAATCCAATGATATTAACATTATAGTCATGCTCAGGACATCCATCTTTTTCATAGATCTGTGATTTCTTCTTGGTTGACTTTGATACTAACAGTTAATTTTATTTCTGTATCAGGAATTTGAGCTTGTCATCATTGCCATCTTACTTGCCACATGTTTGCACCTGCACAACTTGTTCTTAAGTGAACAATTCTTGTAAAGAACCTAATAAATAGTGTCCTGTTCAACAATCATAGTATCATAAATAATTTCCTATCTAATGTTGGACCCTTTTGCATTGGCTAGAAATATTATGCAAGATCTCAAATAGTATCTGATATTCTGCTCTTTGCACCATGAACTGTCTGGCAGCCAATGCATTGAAAGACTAATTCCATTGAAGTTTGTTCACCAAAGACAGTAACTAAATGTTTTCTAACCTGCTTTTTAACGTTAATATTATGCATGCCGTGCTATGTTCCTTATAAAATTCATTGTTGGGTTTTGTAATTATTTAAAGCATTTTCCTACTTAGTTTTGATGGTAATGAAATAAGTAGCAATTAGTCTTATTTTTTTCTGTTTTGTTTAGTGGGTTTAGTAAAAATATTTTCAGGACCAAATTTTCTGTAGTTCAATAATGTTATATACATTCATAGATATGTATGTATACATTTACTTCATTTGATATTAACTTGTGAATTGTGTTTTTTTTTCTTATAATTTCAATCTCTTTCTCATTTTTCTTCCATCTGAATTGCATTGTTCTCTCTATTGAAATGATCTGTATCTTACAGACATCCTATAACAAATTGTCTGTTATAATCTCTGAATTAGATTGTTCTTTTCATTGAAAAGATCTGAGTTGCATTGATCTATTTTGATTATTTTTGGATGTTAATATAGTTTCTTTGTTTCTTCCTATTATCTCTTCAACATTTTTTGAACAGCCATCCGATTTTTCAACAAAGTCAGAGTTGAGATCAATCTGCTATGTTCTTGTAGGGCCTTCAACTATTCTTAAATTAACTGCAGATAATTTGTAAAATGTTGTGTTAGCATTGTAGTTCTCCTCTGATTTTTGTTCTGTGGATTTTATTACTTACTTTTTCTCCTTGATTTTTTTTTCTTGGTATATATCTTTTTCCATTCTTCCTTTGGAGATAAGGAAATCTATGCTGTCATGATTTGATAGGAATGACATGTCCATTACAGGAATTATGTTTTTTTATTGTATCGTTGTGGTAGGGGATTTTGTTGTTTGCTTCAAATTTGTTTTCAACTTTTGTGTTGGGTTATTGCTGTGCTTATGCAGAAAAAAAGGGACTTTTGAGTGGTGAATTTGCATGGTCCAACCACAATGCATGGGTAATTTTGAAGATGTTTTCAGTGTCTTTCACCTTTTTTGTGAATTTTGATGCAACATTGTTTCGGTCTCCCACAGAAACTCATGGGGTCTTTTAAAGCCGCTCAATTAAATTTGTGATTATTTAGTTCCACACTCTAGGATAGTTTAGCAATGTATTGTCCCCATTTGGGATGACCTTATACTTTGCCCTGAAATCACAATTCCAAATGAAACCAATAGCAGATTATAGTTAAAGATATAATTCCCTACTCAAAATTGAGATGGTGCAAATCTAGTTATGGAAACCTGCAACCATGTTAGATAAACATGATAGGTATAATACATGAAATACATTTAATTCTAGGTCTAAGAGAGATTATATATATCACTATAACGAGTCCCAAGGACTATGTGGGCTCAACTATAATGAGGACATGATGAGGTGCCCCAAGTATCCTCTACCCTAGGCCCAACAATAGGACCTTATCCTCTGTGGCCTCATGTGGTCTTTAACCGATGTTCCTTAACCATCATCATAAGTTGGTGTACCTAGTGAGGGCTTTACACCATTCTCCTCCATCATGCCAAACCCTCCTCTTATGATTGAAGACCCTTCTTTATTTACTTCAACAATTGGTTCAAGTGGGGATATGTAATGACCCCTTTCTAGCGAGTGTTGGAGTTTTGCAGATTAGCCTATCATCTGGTCCTCATAGGCTAATAAAGGTGATTAGAGGGCCTTATGTGAGAGTTTTGGGGTTCTCCAAATGGCAGTTTGTTGTGTTTTCTTCTCTAGTTCGTTGACATATTTTGAGGTGATCATTTCCATGAGTTTCTGGCTCCATTTATGCATACTTACTATTTTTAGTAAGTCAGTGCAATGTTGGGGGCCAACCTTACTATTTATAGTAAGGTACCTTGGTGAGCAGTGAATTTAGTGGGCTACCTTCTGGTGTTGATATAATTGGTTAATGATGATTATTGTCGGAGTTATGGTATTTAATTATTATTAAAGTCATTCTTTAATAATAATTAATTAATTATAAAGCAAAAACATTAAATGACTTATTGACTTTATTATAAAGGCATATTAAATGACATAAAGTCAAATAATGAAAGTCATTGTTTTAAGCGCCCAAGTGAAGATATAATATAAAGTCACAACAAAAGCACATATATTTTATAATATTTAATGATTTAATTGCTCATGGGAAATCGTGCCTTTTGGGAGGTGATATAAAAGGCTTTCAAAAAGCAAATAGATTCATTCATTATTTTACACTTAAAATTATTTTGTTGCTTTGACATTTGGAGAAGAAAACCAGAGTTTGCTGTAATTTGGTCTTTGAGAAGGTTTATTCTCTCAGATTTATGCTTCCCACAGGTGTGAAAGATCACCCAAAGGTTGCAATTATAGGTGGCTTTACATCAGAAGTCACATTGTGCTTATTGAGGAGTCTCTTTCATCTGAGATCAGAAGTATACTTGTTGATTGTTTGTTTTATTGCTGATTGCTTCTTGTTGGGGCCATACCATTCTCATTACCAGGCCGTACAACATCTTGAGGGTGATGTTTTGAGTCTAGGTTGAAATGCCTTGGAATTTGAGCTGCATTTGTCATCATTGAGGGCAGCTAATCAAATGATATCAGTTTGCTGCAGTATAAAGGTGGAGAAGATGATGATTTGAGCATGATGTACATGTAACAGAATCTGCCAGTTGCTGATAAAAATTTCCAGAATTGCAAATTACGATGCTTGGCTTACCGGGTATGGTGTTAAATGATTTTTAAGCAATATATAACATCTGAATTGAATATATTAAGAGTTTGCTTTCAGAAGTTGGTCATTATTGCAATTGTTTGTATCTTTTCCTTGCATTTTCTTGGCATAAATCTCAAAAACTCAAAATAAGCAAAAAACCATGAAAAACCAAACAAATCAAACAAGGCAGAAATTCAGTTAGCAAGTGTCCATTTGGGGTGGGATACTTCAAGATAGTAGGGGCTGCAATAGGGTGTCCTTGATCCTCCACCCTAGCCTCATGTGGTCCTTAACCGTTGGTCCTTAACCATCATCATGAGGTACCATACCTAGTGAGGAATTATTCAAAGTTCTCCCTCCTTGCATAATAGTGCGTCCTTGATCCTCAACCCTAGGCCCAAGGATAGGACCTTATCCTCCTTGGTCTCATGTGGTCCTTAACCAATGGTCCTTAACCATCATCATGAGGTGGCATTCCTAGTGAGGAATCATTCATAGTTCCCCCTCCTTGCAGTCCTACCTTATCCCTTTGTGCCAATTATTGCCAAACCAGAATCATATCACTGTTAATAATATTAATAAATATATGCTATATAATATTCTATTCTATTGGTGTTTAATATCTATGCTTATCTGATTAAATAAGCATTATACCACAGGATTTGATTATGCTGTTACTCTGATTGGATCTGCTATATATGTGTAAGAGCTTAAGCTGTTGGTCTGACACTTTTGGTGTTGTTTATCCACTGCAGATTATGTATATATAATGCTTTGTATTCTTTCTATGATATGTTCTTAATATCCAGAAGATATTGTTAGTGTAAATCAAACGCATTAGAATCTATTATTCATATTCATATTAAAGAAACATAACAACTTAGAATGCTCAATAATTGCTGCAAGCATCATTATTGCATAATTGTTAATTATATATATGTATATATATATAATGACTTTCCATCGTCTGATTATATCTGCTGCTGTACTTAGAAATTTATTCCAGGTTTCTTATTTATTTTTCCCTCACATATATATATATATATATGTAATGACTTTCCATCGTTTGATTATATCTGCTGCTATACTTAGAAATCTATTCCAGGTTTCTTATTTATTTTTCCCTCATGATTCTCGGAACATGTTTTTTACTTCCTCACACAAACTTCATTTTATATCTTCATCTCTAAATGAAAAGAGATACCTTTTCATAATGAATGCATTCTTTCCAAGAGAAGCACCCTTCCATTACAGTTTGCTTACCTTTATTGATTATGGTTGCTGTTTTTTAATAGTTGCCTCTTTACACCTAATTGCTTCCTCTCCCTTCATTTAATTAATTGCTGATCTTTATATCTCCTATAAAGATCGCTGCTTCTTTTTGACTCCTATAATCATAGCCTCTCATTTATTAATCACTGCATCTTTATGGGTTATGAGATAGCTTATCCACTTATTTCTTTAATCCTCCACTCATCCTATTCTTGGCTGATCTAAATAAATATATTACTTTAGTTTGCTGCCTTTTTATCATCATTTTCCTTTCCTTAATCTTGGCTGTTCGCTAAATAAATCGCTGCAATTTAAATAAATTGCTGGCTGCTCTCCATCACTATTTTTATTATTGTATTCTCTTTTAATATATTTTTTATAATTGTATTGTCTTTTAATATATATTGTTTTATATTTTATATATTATATATTTACCATTTTACTATTATATTTATAAATTGAATTTATTGTAAATATATAAATATATTTATTTTTATATTTGTTTATATATATTTTAATTTTTACAATATTATGATTATAATTATAATAATGTTTAAATTGTTAATATTTATATTTATATTTTCAATATTTTAGTGTTGATTGTGGCAGGGGCATAAGAGTCCACCCTGCCCAAGATTTCTTGTTCTCATTTCTCAAGCAATCACAATATATTTTATATATTATATATTTACCATTTTACTATTATATTTAAAAATTGAATTTATTGTAAATATATAAATATATTTATTTTTATATTTGTTTATATATATTTTAATTTTTACAATATTATGATTATAATTATAATAATGTTTAAATTGTTAATATTTATATTTATATTTTCAATATTTTAGTGTTGATTGTGGCAGGGGCATAAGAGTCCACCCTGCCCAAGATTTCTTGTTCTCATTTCTCAAGCAATCACAAACTAAGATTTGTAATTTAAATATTATTCCTTTTTGTAATGATATCAACTTCAGTTGTGATACTTGGTAGTGTTGTGACCTAACCACACATCGGCCCACCACAAATGGGGACCCCCTCCTTTTTAGTCTTAGTGTTTGGGTTAGTTCTGGCATTCACTTCAATCTCTTTGAGTCTCTTTCGAGGTAGGAATGGGTTGGCACGTTCAAGGCTTGGGTTTAAGTTAGAATTTGTCAAGATTTGAGATGGCTAAGTTGGTTAGGTCTGTGCTTGAAGGGTTAAATAAAGTTTTTGACACCACAAGAATGCTCAAAAGGGTTGTTGCAAGAAAAACGACTGTTCAACGGGCGAATTCTGAGACTTCCTATTTTTTAGGGATTTTGCTTTTTTGCTTTTTTCGAAAGTTCCATTTTTGGCATTTTTGGACCAATCAGGGATTTATTATTTTTAGAAATTTTGCTTTTTGCTTTTTTCTATTTTTAGTAATTTCTATTTTTAGTACGTGCCAGGGTTAGGGTTTCGAAGGTATCAAGGCAAAAAGCCTATAAAGTTCGCCCCAAGCAAGGAGAAATCATCTTCAAGGCATAAAGTTCGCCCATGGTGAAAATCCAGTTGTGAGAAGAAATCCACTTAAAATAGCATGAAATTTAGTTTAATGAAGTAGAATTCCAGTTGGGCGAATATGTCTAAAAGTGGAAATTCAACTCAAAGTGGATAAAAATTGGTTTAGGCAAATGATGAAAATCCAATTAAAACCTCAAGAATTCCATGTTGAAGTCTTCAAAATCGAAATAACCCCTCAAAGGTAAGAAATCCACTTAAAATGATCAAAATTCCAGTTAAAGGGCGTACTTCCCAAGGAAAAACTCATAAAATTGACTAAGGCATGGAGTCACCTTGGTGAAGGAGGGAAAATCCAGTTCCAAAGTGAAAAATTCCACCTAAAGGTCGATTTTCCTAGGCATGGTAAAATAAAAATAATTTAAGCTTTTCTTATTTAAAAAAAAAACTTCACAAGCAAGCAAAAGGGGCGCCCAAGTTAAAATAAAAAAACAAGGATAAGAATTATTTACAAGTTAAAATTTCTCTCAGCAAGCTTCAGCACAGCCATAGGCGTCCTTCTTCATCTTTGCATGAACTGCCAATTAGATCAATCCAAGCGCAAGAGGTCAAATATTCCCTTAAAATTCCAGATTTCTCATACTTCTGCAGGATCATAAGTGGTGAATTTGGAGAAGAAAAAGAATTTAAATCTTGAATTTGCAGAAAAACTCCAATTTTAGGCTCACAAATTCGAGTAAATTACTTAAATTGTTTTTGAATATTCTTGAAACGTTAACAAGGGTTGCTAGTAAAAAAATTTATTCGAATTTATTTTCTAATCAGCCTTTGCAATCGAATTTTAGAATTTCAAATCAATTAATTAAAATACTCTCCAGCCTTAAAATCTTAATAATAACGCCTTCTTTGCAATTTATGAATATTTTCTAACTTCAAGCTTCATATAGGTGCTATGTCTACTTCAAAGAACGTCGGAGGAGGATTCAAAAAGAATCAAGTTAGGAAGGTACTCAAAGGATTTTATCCAGAATCCCAACTATCATCTAAATGGAAGAAAGTTGCAGACACTAACTTCAAACAATTCAGTGTAATCGAGCACAAGAAGAGGATGTTCGACACCCAACATGAAATGCCTACACCCATTGCAGCCAACATAATCAAATGCGGACTTCACCAAGCAGCTGGTTTTCTACCTACAGTTCAATGTAATGAGTTGATAGTTGAATGCGCCAAAAGATATGATCCACAAGCACAATCCATCAAAGCATCTAATGGGATCACTTTGGTGTAATTCACTGAAGATTTAGTTAGAGAAGTGTTTGGCATTCCTCGTCGTCACAAGATGTTGAGCAGAACTCAAGAGGAATTAGAAGCAATGTTTGATCAAGCTAAGGAGGCTTGTATGGATATAGTTAATTCTAACTGGGTCAAGGAACCGAAGAAGCATCGCTCTAAGTTACCAAAGAGGTTGATATGCACTGATTTCAAGGAAGAGTACAGTGATATGATCCATATGCTAAACAAAATTATGGGTACTCCTCAGGGGGTGTTCTTTGAAGTTTGGATGTTTTCATACGTGGAGGAAATTGTGTTGGGAACAAAAATGATAAATTGGGCTAAACTGATAAGTGACAATATTGATATTTAGCTAAGAGATTTGAAGAAAACCAAGACTTTCCACATGAGTTCCTACGAGTCTACATGTTAGCTTGGTTTACAAAGTACAGAGGGTCAATCTGCAAAGGAGAAGTAGGGCCTCAAAGTAACCAGTTCAAGGCGTATGATTTTTACCCACAAATACAGTTGCACTATAAAGACAATTACAAAATAACCAATGACGCATTTCTTATGTACATCACTCGGTTACTTCAAGGAGGAATCCAAAAGGGGTTGTCCAACGAGGCTATGGCGTTGCTTGAATATTTTGGATCTTGGTTCATTCAATTTCCAACCTTTGCATATTTGAGGATCCACGGATTTGCAAAAGCTCCATACAAACTCCCATGGTATCCAACAGATAAGATAGTCATGCTTGAGGTTGCAAGACAATGGGTTCACTTGGAATCTGTTCAGAAGAAAGAGAATAAGCAAGGAGTGCATTTCCCTATTGTGATTGGGAAAATGTTGGAAATCTGCCCTACATTGCAAGCAGCCAAGACAGCTAAATCAGAATTGCAATTTTTTAAATTGGGTATGTATAAACCAAGGTCAGATTTTGATTCGTACTTGAGAGTTCACGAGAAGAAGTCACTTCATGTTATGCAAATAGAAGACTATTGGTCTAACTTGGTGGATGAATATGGAGTAAGAAAGAAGATGTGGTCTAGAATTCTTGTAGATTTTGTGAAGTGTGACCTATTCCCTGTTCCTAACCAGGTAAAGGACAATGGAGAATATGTACATCCTCAATTTGAACAAGAAAAGAATAAGCCTATCTTATTGCCGAATTGGACACAACCTGAGTTGGCAGATTTGAATGTATTAATGAAAGACATTATAGCCAATTCCAGTGAGTGGGTAGATCACCAAATTAGCAGATTGAGAAAAGAAGGTGTCTCCCTTACCTACGCCAAACTAAGCAATGAAGAAAGTCAGGGAGAAGCAGCTGAATTTGAAAGAAGAGAAGGTCTTGATGAACTTCCAGGTTCAAGTAAAAGGAAAGCAATGAATGAGGATCTTCAAGCAAAGGCAAAGGAGGCAGTAAGTGAAGAGTTAGAGATTAAGAAGCAGAGGGTTAAGGAAACCCCATCATCTTCAAATATGCCATCCATCAGAGTAATAGAAGAGGTGTCTATTGTTGAATGTGAATTAGATCATGAACAAGAAGCTGAATTTCAAGAAATAGAACAGCTAGAGCTTCTTCAAGAGCAAACCCTCACAAATTGCTTAGAGAGAGAGGATACACTTATGATTAAAGACGTGGGAGGTACTGAGATCCTAGAAACCAATGAGGAATTGGGTGATGAGATAATTTTTGCCCTAAAGGGGATTAATGCTGATATTCAACTGGAAGATGGGATGGAATTATCTACTATAGCAGATTGGTTGACTGAAACTTTGATGAAGAAACCCAAGCCAGTGAATGTAATTCAACCAATTGAAAGTATGCAAGACTTCTTGGAAAGGATTAGTAAAGCTAAGACTCCAAAGAAGCCTAAGAAGTATTCTCAAATCACTAGAGATGGTACAGGATCTAGGATCTTATAGGTAGCAGTTCCAAAGATTGACAAGCCTAGGGACCAAATTACCCCTATGGATTATGAAGTTACAACACTGGAAATTGGACCAACCATAACAGAATAGGACTTTCATGAACTAGTAGACACTTCAAGGGCCATCAAAGAAAAATTTGACAAAACAAAGGAGAAGAAAGAAAGATTAGAGGTGGAGAATTTGAGATTGGTAGAATTCATTCAACAAATAACAGCCCCATTGAGGCAAGAGAATGAGGCTTTTATTCCACCATCTTCCCTTTCTCAAGAATCTGTTGATAGCCTTGAAGCAATGAGAGTTACAAGCCAAGCAACTCGAAGGTGGGTCGGCAATATCTTAAAGCAAGTGGAGCAATTCCTGGAGAGATGTGCTTAAACTTATGAAAAATCAATTTTGCTTGTAACTAAGATTTGCCAAATGGAAGAGAGTTGGGAGGATTTCCAATACATAGAGGACAAGGTGATACCTTGCCTGAAGACTTTAAAGGAAATATCAAAGCAAGTGTTGGTCCAAGAAGGTGTTATTGATAATGGAGCTTCTTATGACTTCAACAGATGGTACTGTTCTTTGTTAGTGAAGAATAAGATATATGATGAGATAAAAGAAGAGTGTGCTGTTATGCAAAACTCTCTTGGAAAGATACAACTTAGGATCCTCACAACACTTGAAGGATTGACATGAGAGGAAGCTCATGATACAGATCGTTTGGATTTGGAAGGTTTGAAAGAAAGTGTGACATATTTATTTTAGAGAAATGGAGGTTATTAAGGAAAACTAGCTGGATGATATGTCATCCCTTTTGACATTTATGGACAACTTTCAAAGGCAAGAAGGGAAATGGGAGAACACTTTTACTTAGTGCATTGAAGCCTTGGACGTAATTGGAGTGTAGCTGGACACTGTGCCAAACATATCAACGAAGGAACTCAATTTGGTTATGACAAAGTTTCTTGCATTTGCAACCAGAGAGCAAGCCAAAGGGAATTGCATTTTGGATTCTCGCTTACTTGATTAGCTTGCAGGGTGTCAGCGTTCTTCACACTCCAAGTGGCTCGTCCTACTTGTGCCATGTGTCCAAAAAGTTGGTTATGCTTTTAGGGTTAGTGTTTTTGAAAATAATCTTGGCCATTGATCATAGATCAATCTGGGTCGTTGCTTTGTAATTGGGGTGCCTATATAAACCCCACTCATTTCATTCATTCGGGGAGACTTGTGAAATTGTTGCTAAGAGTGCTATTCAAAATAATAATTAGACTCATTGATGAGCATTTGTTAGTTTGAAAGCTTGCATGGTTTCATATTTCTTCAATAAAATAGATTTATTTCAGCAATTTTAAATGAATGAAAGATTGATAGTGTTGATAATTGTGAAATTAGTTCATACCTTTTTCAATTGAATGATTTCAATTTGATGTGCAAGGTTAGTTTGAAGTTTGAAATTTTTAAACTCGAATTCTATTACTTATATGCATTGTTCAAATTGATGATGGTCTTGAGTAATAGGCTATTATTTGTAAATCCCGTTGAAGATTGCACCATCTTTGTCTAGTTGTAGTCATCGCACTTGGCAAAGCAAAGATTGGTTTAAATTTTTCCTTCTAACACTTGTCTCTTGAGTTCATAGGATTAGTTTAATATTAGTCTAGTCTCTATCACCCTTATCCTATTTTCATTTTATTTTAAAGATTAGTAGTAATAGAATTTCACCACTTATAATCCATAGCATTCATAGTCCAAAGTGATAAAGTTGAGCATAAGTCCCCCTTGAAATACCAACAAAACACATCAAACCAACTGAGACTATCCTATATGCATTAGGAAACTTGGAGTCTACTTTGTGATCACTTTGCTTAGCACATTGGAGTCTTTGTTCAAGAGAGAATAGGATATTCTATTGGGTATTTTATTCTAATGTTGGTTAAGGTCACAAAACCCGCATCAACAGGTAGGAATTATAAATTCTAAACTAAGTGAAGGTTATTTTGATTATGTTTGACTCTATGCCCTTGGAGAGCAGTGATTAGTATACTTACTACCAATAATGTTAATATTGTCATCCAAGTATGAGGATAATGTATTGTCTAATATTCTTAAGTACTATTTTCCTCATAACTCTCAATCACAAAACCGGAGTTGGAAAAAACCTTTGTTTAAGACAAGTTTTATCTCATTTCATTACCACCAAGATTCTTTGTGCAAAGCCAATTTCATATTTGAGGAAAAGGACCTAGGTGTCCTGACCACATGTTGTATTCTTTCTCTCTAAACAACCAAATGACAATTTCTCATAGATAAATCACTTCATTTCACAGAAACATTTAAACCAAATTTTGAGGTGAGAATGATTTGGTTTTTGTGGGTTATGGGCCCACAATGTAACTTAACAATAGCTTATGTAAGACTTTGGGTGCCTAATATTAATGTTCTTGATCTTCAATCACGAATGTGGAGTTACTCTGATCAGGGATAGGATTGGAGAGGAAGACCCTTTGGATAGATTTATTCCTTTGTGTCCATTTCTTGTAGGAGTGACAACTTTTCACTTAAATAGTTACAACTCTTCATTACTAATAATAATTCAATGTTAGATAAGTTAATTTGTTAGTGCTTCTCAACTCACAAAGCATTTTGATAGACAAAGTTTTTAACATTTTCATAATTTTAAGCATAAAGTAATCATACATGGAGTAATCTTGTTGAAGACACATCCGACATGAAGCAAACACATAGATATATGCAATATACAAAGTATACACATTAATACATGTAATATACGAAGCATGAAGTATACGCCTGAATACACGTCATACATGAAGTATACACATGAAGCATGGAGCATACGTAATACATGAAGTATACATAAGACACGAATCTTGAAGCATGCACGCAAATACATTAAGTATACACAAGAAGCATGGAGCATACACGTGGGTACACACAATACATGAAATATAAAATACACGTGAGGCATGAAGCCTAAAACATACATGAAGTATACATGCAAGTCACATGAATACATGTAAGTCATGAAGTATACACATAAGTCGCAACGTGTTCACATGAATACACGTAAGCCAAGAAGTATACATACAAATACACGTAAGTCAAGAAGTATACATACAAATACACGCAAGTCACAAAGTATACACATGAATACTTGTAAGTCACAAAGTGTACACATGAATACACGTAGGCACAAAGTATACATCAATACATGTAAGCCACAAAGTATACACATGAATACATGTAAGTCACAAAGTATACACATGGAAGGCATGTTGCATTATTGGCCTACTTAAGAGAAAGTTGAATAGTTAATTCTAATTGAATGGTGGTTAAAGTAGGTATGCCCCGTAGGTTGGTAGGAACATCCTATGATACCACTTGTAATGTCTCCTTTTGGGATCACCTTATACTTTGCCCTGAAATCAAATGAAACCAATAGCAAATTATAGTTAAAGATATAATTCCATACTCAAGATTGAGATGGTGTAAATTTGGTTATGGAAACCTGCAACCATGTTAGATAAACATATTAGGTATAATCCTTGAAATACATTTAATTCTAGGTCTACGAGAGAGATTATATATATCACTGTAACAAATCCCAAGGACTATGTGGGCTCAACCATAATGAGGAGGACGTGATGAGGTGCCCCAAGTATCCTCTACCGTAGGCCTAACAACAGGACCTTATCCTTTGTGGCCTCATGTGGTCCTTAACCGATGGTTCTTAACAATTCGTCATGAGGTGGTGTACCTAGCAAGGGCTTTACACCGTTCTCGTCCATCATGCCAAACCCTCCTCTTAGGATTGAAGACCCTTCTTTATTTACTTCAACAATTGATTTAAGTGGGTATAGTAGGGGCTGCAATAGGGTGTCCTTGATCGTCCACCCTAGCCTCGTGGTCCTTAACCGATGGTCCTTAACCATCATCATGAGGTGCCATACCTAGTGAGGAATTATTCATAGTTCTCCCTCCTTGCATAATAGGGTGTCCTTGATCCTCAACCTTATCCTCCTTGGCCTCATGTGGTCCTTAACTGTTGGTCCTTAACCATCATCATGAGGTGGCATTCCTAGTGAGGAATCATTCATAGTTCCCCCTCCTTGCAGTCCCGCCTTATCCATTCGTGACCAATTATAGCCAAACCAGAATCATATCACTGTTAATAATATCAGTAAATATATGCTACATAATATGCTATTACATATGTGTTTAATATCTATATTTATCTGATTAAATAAGCATCATACCACAGGATTTGATTATGTTGTTACTCTGATTGGATCTGCTGTATATGTGTACGAGCTTATTCTGTTGGTCGAACACTTTTGCTGTTTTTTATCCACTGTAGATTCTGTATATATAATACTTTGTATTCTTCCTATGATCTGTTTTTAATATTCAGAAGATATTGTTGGTGTCAATCAAATGCATAAGAATCTATTATTCATATTCATATTAAAGAAACATAACACCTTATAAGGCTCAATAATTGCTGCAAGTATCATATATATAATTATTTCTAATTCATTTTATATGAACTTCTATATATATATATATAGGTAATGACTTTCCATCTTCTTTTTATATCTGCTGCTATACTTAGAAATCTATTCCAGGCTTCTGAAATGGTCCACCCCAAATTGGTATACAATTTTTTCGATTTACCAATTAAGCTTCCTGGGCATTTCATCAAACACTTGACTCTTTACTGTTCTGAACTTGTTTACAGTTCAAACTCAAATAAAATCAATTTCATTTGTAATGTTTCTTAGGTAGGCATTATATTTACATTGCAGCATAATATACAATTACTTCAAACTAATATACGCCCAGCTAGTAAACAAACTCCCTTAAACCCCAAACTCATGGCATGAGTATGAATAGATTCAACTGATAACCTTCATCTCAGAATTTTACTTCATAATATTAATGTCTATAAATTATTACATGCAATATTGAACATTATTATATTGCTGACTTTGTATCGAAACAGAAAGCTCCTTGAAGTTTTGTAACCATTCAACATCCACAATTAATCGACCTTCTTTACTGAGATAGCCCATTGTTGGCCGGCTTGCTCCTAGTCTGTATTTTTTTTCACGAATGCCCCCATGAAACGTTCTTGAATAATACGACACTTAGCTATAATGACACTGCAGTGGCAATTACACACTACCCATTGGTCTCCCCTGCTCAAAAGTGCTCAAATCAATTGACTTCCTATCTTGAAGTGGCAGAGATAGAGGATTTCTCATAAATTATATTTTTCCCTCCCACAGTAGCAATAAATTAAACTGAATCAACAAAGAACTGAAACTTCAACCCTTATAACTGCTATTATCATTTTTTTCCGAAGCCTTCATGAGTTTATGATGTTACTTAATATATTGTTGGCTTTCGCTATCTCTTGTATCTCTGAGTCATCCCATACTTTCTGTCTTTTTGCTTTCCATTGTGAATTCTGACTATTTGCGACTCCCCCTTCAAACTTGCAAAATTCCTTAAAAGGCATTGACAACTTTTCACATTCCAAACGCAGAGCTTATATGTTTGTTCGCTACAGGAGCTTGAATTCGGCACAATGGCTCATTAACCTCCACAGTTCAATACAAGGAGCCAGCTTCAGAGAGATCCATGGCGTAGCATTTGATAGACGACTAGCATATGTTCATATGCTACAAAATTTATTAAACCTATCTAAATATTAAGTTATAAACACCACGACCTAGTATATACCAATATTTTGCCCAGTCAATTGCTCTAAAGGCATTTCAATTTGATGATGTCGCCCCTTTTTCTTAGTTCAATTCTTGGATACTTCAATATAGGAGGCGGCCCTGAATACTTGAAGATTTAATTATTTTAAGACTCCTAAATATGTTGCGGTCTTCACATATGATAGCTGGACCATTTAAATTAACTCCATCTCCTAATTATGAATGGCACTTAATTGTATGTTGAAATCCTCCATTTCATGCTCCTTGTAGTATTTACACGACTTAGATCTTCCTCTTCACACCACACGCAGCCAGACAACTTGAGATGTTATTGGCCGACTCTTTATAAGCTGCTCCCAATATACCAAGTTGCTCTTGATTATTAAATCAATATTATATTTGAATTTCCGCTTTCTTCTATTGTCAGAGTATAGCAAAGAATAGGAAGCAACTCCCGATATAGCTTAAACCATCATTCATTTGTATGTGATCTGTCTTCAATTTGAATCGACTTAGTGAAAGTTTCCCCTTTCTTATGTGATTCAATTTACTCTCAACTATTAAAATCTTCAGTTCGACTCCAAGGAAGTGCGAGCCTTGCAATAAAGTATACAAATATTCTACACAATTAAACTCCTTCGTGACCTTTCAAAAGAATTTTGTTTCATTTCATTCTCGTTGCGTCTAGCATCAATTTCTGAGAATTCTGGAAATAAGTTTCAGTTGAATTCTATTGGTATTTAAACTTCCAATTGCTTCTTGAACCAAACTTAGCTTAATTCCTTACATTTGTGATTTCTTTAATATTGTATACATGGAGCTTTCATTATTTTTATAACTTCAAAAATTAAATGAAACCTCTTTACTCAAAAGCCTTGAAACTTCAGAAATTAAATCAAACCTCTTTATTCAAAATTTGTCTTTTCGAAGACTTCACAAATTTTATCAAACTCCAATCGTTCTTAACCAAGCAAGAAACTTTCTCGATTTCTCTAGCTATTGATCAGAAAAGATCTTCCACTTTGAAAGTCGATGTTCTCTGTGAAGGTTTCCGTCCTCACAAAGCTTACTGTGAACACCATTCACCCAGCAAATAACTTGTTCTCCAAAATAAAAAAACCAGCCTACCTGCAATGAGCTTCTGGAAAGCTTTAATTCTTCTCTCCTTGTAACTCCTTGTGTCTTCTTGAATTCCCATCTTTTTCCTTTTCATTTTTTTATTTAATTCTTTTGTGAATCTAACAAAAGTAACTTAATTAATTTATTTAACTTTCTAAAACTCAAGTTACTTTTGCACCATTAATTTAAGTCGTCCTTTTTAATTTACTTTTTTCGACAACTTAAATTAATTATTTAATTTTATGCTGACATATAAAAATTGGGGACATTACAGTTTCTTATTTATTTTTCCCTCATGATACTCAGAACATGTTTTTCACTTCCTCACACAAACTTCATTATTTATCTTCATCTCTAAATGAAAAGAGATACCTTTTCATAATGGGTGCATTCTTTCCAATAGAAGCACCTTTCCATTACAAGTCGCTCCCCTTTATTGATTGTGATTGCTGTTTTTAATAGTTGCCTCTTTACACCTAATCACTCCCTCTCCCTTCATTTAATTAATCGCCGTTCTTTATATCTCCTATAAAGATTGCTGCTTCTTTTTGACTCCTATAATCATAGCCTATCATTTATTAATCGCTGCATCTTTATGGGTTATGAGATAGCTTATCCACTTATTTCTTTAATCCTCTGCTCATCCTATTCTTGGCTGATCTAAATAAATATATATAACTTTAGTTTGCTGCCTGTTTACCATTGTTGTCTTTTCCTTAATCTTGGCTGTTTGGTAAATGAACTGCTGCTGTTTAAATAAATTGCTGGCTGCTCTCCATCACTATTTTTATTATTGTATTCTCTTTTAATATATTTTTTACTATTGTATTCTCTTTTAATATATATTATTTTATATTTTATATATTATATATTTCCCATTTTTTTTTTTAGACTGCAGGAATTGGGTAGCACAACCCCCTATAAACTGCAGTGCGTTGGGTAAACTTTTTAATGTGATCGGTGGCGTTGGCGTGACACGCCCTCCAGTACCACAGGGGTGGGGTAGACTAGACCTTATGACCAACCTCTTGCAACTGGAAAGATTTAGCCAACCGAGCTAGGGCCCCAACCCTATATATTTTCCATTTTACTATTATATTTATAAATTGAATTTATTGTAAATATATAAATATATTTATTTTTATATTTGTTTTATATATATTTTAATAATTACAATATTATGATTATAATTATAATAATGTTTAAATTGTTAATATTTATATTTATATTTTCAATATTTTAGTGTTGATCATGGCGGGGGCATGACAAGCAATTATTCTTTTAAAGCTATACAATTGAGAAATGCAGAAGTAGACAATAAAAAACTTCAAAGGAACAAAACTTTTGCTTGAAAATTTTGAATTGTGGTTCCTTGAAGCTTTTTCTTTTTCTTTTGCCTATGATTGTTGCACAATATTTAAGCCAAATATTGATGGGTAACTTTACTACATATCTTTTGCCATCCTTAGGGGAGATATAGCTTGAAGCCCTTTCCGCTTCCATGATTAAGAAATTAATAGGGGACTTCTTAATTCCAGATTTCCATTCTTAATCTTATTGTTTTGTAAAATTGCGAGAGTCAAAGGTTTCATTTCTACTACTGTTTATATGAACTACTCCATCCTAGGAGGTTAAGAATGCTTGCTCTTACAAAGTCAAGATGCCATAAATGCATTACCGTAAATTCTGTAATTGGGCATAGAACTTGAGAAAGTGGGGGTGAATTTTGTGATCTATTTGCTTTGTACTAGTAAAAGTGCTCAAGAACAATTTAACGAAAAATTCAAAAAACAAAATGGTTGATCTGGAAGTCTAAGTTTAGTTGTCTGAGGCAAGGGTTTCTAAACTTGAAAAAAGAGTTCCTATTCTGATGAAATATCACATATCCATCATAGGGGGATCAGGATGATTGTCAAATTGTGCTGAGTCACTGACAATAGGGTTGTGCTTCTCCAAGAGGTCCATGAATGATTATAACATGCAGTAGGACAGTTAGATATGTTACTTGATTAGTAGTGACTGACTAGGATTATATTCGTGTAAATAATTATATCTATTTTCCGAGGAAACCTGTATGTTATCTCTTTCATTTTTTGAGCGAGAGTTATCACATGGAGGTGTTTCCTTTCATTAATCTGATTTGTTTTTCACGATTTACTCCAAGGGACTCTTGTTTTATGAGTCCATATCAAGAATGGGATTATTGCTTTTTGGTACAAATTTTTCCCTAGGTTTACTGGGTATATTTGTTGGTGATCTTGGTTTGTAGTCGTTGTCTTTTCCATATTTTATAAAAATTGTTGTTACTTTTATAGACTAATCTGTTTGTGATAGATATTTCCTCGACTCTTATTGCCTAATGGAGCAACATGATGCATTTTTAGATTATCTCTCTATATAGTCTTTAAGCTATTATTAAGCAAAATCGTTTCTATTTAATGAAGAGATGATTCCTATATGCAAAAATTGATGTTATACTAAGAGAGAGAATGGGGGGGGGGGTGTGAATCAGTATAACAACTTTCACCAATTTAAAACTTCATCAATCGCTATAACACCATTCACTCAACATCAATAATTATGCACATGTGAAGAACACAATAACACCAATATTTACGTGGAAACCCTTGCAGGAGAAAACCACGGCACAAATAATGTACTTTATATGTATATGTGAATCACAATGATTGTAGGCACCAACCTACTAGAGGTACGAACCTCTAACTTGTTTTGTAGGCACCAACTCCCTCAATTTGTAGGCACCAACCTACTGGAGGCACCAACCCCCACTTGCCAAGCACCAACTTAGCAAAAGATAATAAGTTCAAGAACAATGTTCCACCTTCAATGTTGTTTCTTCAACGGATGATGGACAATTCTGCTCAAATATCTCCTTCAAATATGTTTATAATCCTGATTTGTATCTGCTCAAAAACTCCTTTTATTCATTCATAAAGATCTTCTTGATGATGACGTTTCTGATAAAACAGATTTCTATCTCCTTATAAATCTGCAAATAATCTTCTTATAAGTCTATAAACTCACTCACAATTTCCTCATAATTTGCTTATGAACTCTTGATGGATCTGTTCATAAAGATTTTACAAATCTGCTCATAGATTAGCTTAATTGTTCTCTCCAATATGCTTTACTTCTGTACATATCTTTCTTAAAAATCTGCTCTTCAAGGTCTTCTGGCTGGTGTATGCATGATAATCTTTAAATTCACACCCACACCTTCATATGCAGATCTGAATATGTTTTCTGGATATTAACTTTGTTCTCTACATGCTCTCATTCAGTCACTTCAGTCCTTCACACAAATATGAAATGAACCGTATATGTATGCTGGTCAAACATTGCAACCTTTTACTTGATTAACATGACTCTTTGAACTGCTGCCTTCAAACAGATCGAACCTTTTGAAATCTGATTTTAATTGTTTGCCTCCTCAAAATAATCACACCCTTTCAGATTTTATGAATTGTGCCTCTTCATAAACTAATCTGAATTTTGTATTACTTCTTCAGATCATTATTTTACCGAACCCCTTGAGATCTACTCTAATATTGATTATAGAGTTATGATTTAGTTTGCCTAAAACATAATCGCACCATAATCACACCACGTCAGAAAAAAAACTCCTCTTCATAAATAAATCGCATCATATTATATTAAGTCAACTTGTTTGATAATCTGAAGTTGAATAACAAATCGCACCACTTCATGGTCTCTAAATAAGACAAATTTGTCTTATATGCTCTTTGTCTTTATTCACCTCTTCAAAAGTAATATGAATCGTTGCATTCTTCATAGCTAATTTATGATAAAACAGATCACTGCCTTTTTATAATTTGTCTTTATCCGTCTTGTCTTTTCTGATTTTCATCTTATATGGTGTTTGTCTTATGTGTTGCTTTTCTTGACTTCAGCACTCAATATGAGTTGCTTAAATTTATTTGTTTCTTTTTCTGAATTCGTCTTATGTGACTTTGGATTGCAGCGCTCCTTTTTTTATTATTAAGATTGTTGAGTTTAATTAACTCCAAATATGGAGTGATCAGAT
Source organism: Sequoia sempervirens (assembly GCA_007258455.2). Classification (NCBI taxonomy): domain Eukaryota; kingdom Viridiplantae; phylum Streptophyta; class Pinopsida; order Cupressales; family Cupressaceae; genus Sequoia; species Sequoia sempervirens. The sequence goes on from VDFB02046434.1 coordinate 217,872, forward strand.
TTTGTTTAGACTTTTGGGCACCACCTTTCAATATTAATATGGAATCGTTGCTCTGCTTAGAACATAATTACTGCTTTATTATGATCGTTTCCTTTTGATTATTATCAATTCCCTTTTAATGCTCACTGCTCCTTATTCATATAATTATATTCACTTTTAAGTTCCAAACCTTAGCTGCAAATTTCCTATGTCCAAGATCGTGCCTTGTTAGTTCTCTTTCGTGTATTTTCTTCTTTTCAATTGTGATATATTCAGCTTTGACATTAATGAAAACTATCACGTTCATTCGCCTTTGACATCAATGACAATATTTCCAACAGAAATATCAAACCATCTTTTTTGGTCCTTACTCAATTTCATGAAAAGGAGTATTTTATATGTTCAAATTATCAAAAGTGGGAAGCATTAAAGCTTGGCAGTTTTGTAGTCAGGTTTATAATTTAGGGACAGGAAATGTCAGAAGAGGAAAGCCATAGACTTAGGTACCCATAGGGTTTTGACAAATAGAAATACGATCCTGAAATGCTTTTTTTTGGGGTTGGTAAGCTGTGGGATTAGTGCCCACTCCCAATATAGAACAAATAAGAAAGAAAGAACGCTTCAGACCCATGCATGGGGAGCACTAAGAATACAAAATTTGATAGAAATCCTATGCAGAGAGCAAGAAACCAAGAGGGAACAGAGACCAAACAGAAACTAAGCTGCTGAAAACCCAACAAAACCATCCACCATCAAGAGTCGCTCATCTAGCCTTCTTTGCTAACCCCTTCCTCATGTTCCTAGTGAGGATGGCATCCAATGTCCATTGAGTACCATCATCAACCGCTTCACGACCTTCCAAATGAAGTTTCTCACCTTCAGATTTACGCCCTTTTTCCCTTGTTTTGGAAATTTTGGTTTAGAGTTGGTGTAGGCTGTCTGGTATATGGTGCATTTTTTTATTGGAACAACCAGCTCATCAAAGAAGTCGATATAGTCCTCGTCCAAAACCTCCATAAAAGGGTAAGATCCCTCAGGATCAAAACCATCCTCGACCACAACACTCAATGAGGCATCCCGGTGATCTGCTATGGGAGTAGGAACCAAAGTAGTGGAGGGGTCCCCCAATGGTGAAGTGGGAGGCACCGTTGGAGGGGGAACATCAGTTGGATCCATAGGAACAGGGCTGAAAGTCATATGGGGGGTAAATTTACCTTGGTTGTGCCAAATAAAATCCTCTTCAGGGGTACTTGGCTTCTTGACCCATTTTTTTAGACTATAATTCCGTGCAAAAGATTGTCGGAGAGATGAGCACCCAACAATCTTGTGACTGATCATGTTGCAATGAAAGCATCTGAAAGGAAGACCTTCGTAGTTTAAAAACAGAGTCCAAGTTTCGCGGGAAGAATGAATTGCTACAAAATGGTGCATCGGTTTTGAAATGTCAATGATAGCACAAACTTTGGTGAATCTGTGGTGAGACACCCCTGGATCAACATCCAACTTCATGAAGGAACCAATTTGATCAATCATACTTCTAATGTGTCCAGGGTCACACATGATTAGGGGGAGATTGTACAGTTTGATCCAAATGGGGATGCGAGTGATTTTAGCAGCAAAAGGATAAAAAAAAAGGGGACCGTGGTGTAATGAAGTGGCCCGCCTGACCAAAAAACCATGGTCCATTTTGCAACAAGAAACAACAATCTTCTGTAGAAGCAAAATGAAGTAGGAAAAACCAAAATCTAGAATGTCAATTTCAGGGGTGGACACGCTGCTCCAAGAATCCATCACCCAAGCGACAAACTGATCAATCGATGGTCATTTGCACATGCATCTAATGAGAAGGGAATGATTCCCAACCCCTGCAGAAGCTTCATCAATGCAAGAATTCAGGATATGAAAATCAGCAGGAGCATCCGCCAATATAACCTCAAAATCACCAAGAGTGGAGCACTGTAGGGGTGCAGGGAGGTGGAGAGGGGCTTGCGACAACAATCTGAGACTTGCAGAACTCGTTGCACTCATGATAAGGATTGCAGTGATTTTTGCATCCTTCAACAAAGAAAGGAGCCACAGGAGGAAAGGATGCCAAACGAACAAAAGCAACAGGGGGGTGGGGAGACACCAACGGAGCCCTAAGCAGATTGAAGCCTGAACCAGGCGTCGGAGGAGAGGAGCCTGCTCCAGCCCCAGACAAACCACAATCGCCAAGATCCTTTGCCTTTCCCTTGTGCAACAATGACGAAAGCACGAGCATCCGCATCTGAAAGCCTTTGCCCCTTGCTCGTCTTCGCACCCTCACCGAACTGCTCCATGCGCATCTTCCCTCCAGTGCCGATCTGCTCCTTTTCGCACATTGAACTCTTCAAAATTCGTAATTTTAGGCCTGCAAAACAATAATAATCACGAAAAATTGATATTAGTAATAACAAATATCAACTTTACGGTAATATTAAATTCATGCATAAAACATTAAAATATTGAGATCAATATATCATTTCTATAACATCATAATATTTAGATCCATAGTTCATAGAATCATTAATATTTGAGTCCAAAATTCCTTACATCATTATTCTGAGGCATATTCCTGTAAACAACCACATTAGGAATCCATTAGAAATGCTTGCAAACAGCAATCTCAAGGGTGGTTGCCCTTGTATTGCGAGATCATGGAAGGATTCTAGATCCATTCCATCCCTTAGTCTGCCTTGGAGGTTGGCTGTCCTCCTCGATCAAGCCCAAGAGCACCATTGGGCCTCTCGATCCATGAGTATAGCAAAACTTCCAATTCATCCATCTTGGGGTGGCGTGCTTGATAAGATGCACGAAGGCTGTCCTCTTCAACCAATCCCAAGAGCATGAAATGGATTTTGGGTCCATTCAGCCTCTTGGCCCACGAACATGGCAGAACCTCTAGTTCATCCATATCGGTTTGGTGTGCTTGATATAAAGAATTCTAGTCCTTCAGCTCTCATGACTGGGAAGGTTGATCAGCCTCCCTATTTGCAAGATACTTCTTTAAATTCAAAATTGGTTGCTAAAGGAATTTGCTATATTAATTGCTAATAAAATATCATTATGGAACTATAATAGATTTACTTACAAGTCTCTGTAATAACTTGATTTCTGCATATATATATGGCTATTCCTAATTTATATTCTAAGATTATCTTTTAACTTCAAAATAATATTCTTGTTGAAACAATATTTATTTCCAATGGATATCTTATATTTCAATTTCTTATTCTCCTTTTTCCAACTTGATCCACTTGATGCCTCTCCCCAATCATTTGTTCTCCCTTTTATATCTTCCATGGTGGGGAGAGTCACATCCTTTAATTGGTTATCTTATCAAGGGACACATCCTTTCAAGTGCTTCCCCTTAAACTCTTTGAGCGCCACTTTCATATCCCTTTGAAGAGTCACCACTTTCATATCTCTTTGGTCGCCACTTTCATATCTCTTTGGTCAGCGATTATTATTAATCCTAAGACAGATTGCAATCATGGGGTTGTGATTTATGGCGGGGGCATGACAGATGTATGAGCTTCTATGGCTGTCAATGTTCTCTCTTTGTGGTTAGTGTTAAGATTGTTTGTAGGGTTCAAGTGCTTTGCTTTATTTTCATATCACCATTGTGGGCAGGTACAATAATCTTTTAGACTTATGAAAGTTTGAAATTAATATGCCAGGATTAATTGATGATTCAAACTTGGTCCAGTGTTACATTTTTTGAAATTGGTATGCTAGGAGTAAAATACTCTTGCGTTGATTACATGTTCAGGTTTTATAATTATCCTCTGGGTTGGGAAAATTAAAGTGGTTGTACTTCATTTAGCTTTGAGTAAGACTATTAATAGCTCTAGCAGTTCTTAAAACATTGTTTGAAATCCTCGCATTGCCTTTTTGTGTGCTTGGTGAGGTTTCTGACTTCATTCTTTACCTTTTTGGCTAATTTGAAGTGGACACCACCGGGAAGACGCCTCATTACTGGTTCACAAAGTGGAGAGTTCACACTTTGGAATGGGCAATCTTTTAATTTTGAAATGATTCTTCAGGTATTTGTTTTTTTATCTAAACTATTTGAGAGAACCAAATGTTTTGTTAAATGGATATAGATTCTGTTGCTTTATGTTAAATATGTAACACAGAAAATCATATGGATGCAACTTTTTCTTGTGACCAGGCTCATGATCAGGCAGTCCGGTCAATGGTATGGAGTCACAATGAGAATTGGATGGTCACTGGTGATGATGGTGGTTTCATCAAGTGGGTCTCACATTTATAATCTGCCCTGTTCTTGGAACCTTATCTTTTCATCACTAGGGTTTTCAATATTTGCTTTTGAATGGCTGTATTTGCAGAGCAGGAGTTTATCTCATTATCTTCTGCGAAGTTACTTCTGTTGCCTATTTATTTAAAAATATCAGTAGAATGCTTTTCACATGTTATTCATCACACATTATTTGGTGGCAATTTCCAGGTACTGGCAAACTAATATGAATAATGTGAAAGCAAACAAATCCGCACACAGAGAGGCTGTACGTGATCTGAGGTAGTTTTGTTCTAGTGCTTTGTGTATTCCAAGTACAAGTGGTTTGGTTGTGAATTATCTATCCATATTTCATCTGTTGAGATTCTGCTTTTGTATTTGAACAGTTTTTGTAGTACAGATTTGAAATTTTGCTCCTGTTCTGATGACACAAGTGTTAAAGTTTGGGATTTTGCTCGATGTCAGGAAGAACGGTCCTTGGAAGGTAATAAGAATATGCCTATAGCTTTGCTTTATCCAAAATGACTTCTGTGTGTGAATTCCAACCGACATTGCCATGGATACTTTCTTTTAATCTGATAAATCTTTCTCCTTTTTATCTCTGCATACATTTGCTTACATATCGTATTTTCTGAGACAAACAGATTTCCTCAGCTAGGTATTAATAGTTCATTTCAATTTTATTGTTCGTTTGATTTTATGTAGCCAAGTAGCTTCAACTAGAGTTAGTTTAATTTCAGAATGCAAAAATAGGCATGGATTGACAAAGGGTCTTTTCATATGGTTGTTGCTCAGTCAGGTCATGGTTGGGATGTAAAGAGTGTTGACTGGCATCCAACAAAATCTTTGCTTGTTTCTGGTAAGATCAAAGTTTGAGTACTGTTTGACTTGTTATCAAGGTTAATCACGACTGTTCAATGCTCGTGTCTATATCTCCAAACTATGATATTATATTGACCTAAAGTTGATACTTTTAATTTGAATTTTCTAGGGGGTAAGGACAATATGGTAAAACTGTGGGATGCAAAAACAGGACGGGTTCTATGTAATCTGTGAGTATTTACATGATTTTTAATAGATCAGTTTTGTAGGAGCTTGACATTTTGCTTTGTGAAATTTTTTCATGAAATCGCTTGGTTAATGTTGACGTTTAAACTGCAGACATGGTCATAAGAATACAGTCCTCTCTGTCAAATGGAATCAGAATGGTAATTGGGTGCTTACTGCATCAAAGGACCAAATAATAAAGGTTTTGCCTTGGTCTAAGAGCTTGTTTGAGGATTTGAAATTTTATTTTTCATAGTAGTTTATAAAGCATAGTTTAGTAAGTTTTAATTCATAACTTTTGCTATTTGAATTCTGTTATGGGTGTTGCTCCATTTGTTGAAGAGGTCCATGAGAAATTTCCCATTTTCTGGTTCTATAGGAAGACTCTATGTATTGCATGCAAGTTTTTTATTATAATTTGCTAGTCTGAGGTATAGTCTTTTTCGAAAATCAAAATACAGATGTTGTATGCTAGCCATACTCCAGCTTCCATCCTAGTAATACATCACACACTGTGAATGTCATTAAGAAATGTTTATTGTTTAAATGCTGTAAGGGGAACACTTTTACTAATGTGTCACAATATATAGTTCCTTTGATTGCTTACCATGTGTTAAGTTGTGAATAATTGTCAGTAGTACAACATTGTATATGAAATTGTATATTCTCAAATCATATGATTCATAATTTTTAAGTGCCTCAGGATAATGAGTGTCTTGTTATGCTAGTATTTTTTTCATGAGTTAGTCCTTAATATGTTTGCAGCTTTATGACATACGAACACTGAAAGAGCTTGAATCATATCGTGGGCATCGTAAGGATGTAACAGGTTAGTTTGAATTGGTTGCTAATCAGCAATTTTGCAACAAAGATCAAACAATTTGGAACCAACACTTTTTTTTGTTGTTATCAATAAGCATTGACTTTCCATGCTTGCTTTTTTCAAATTTTTTCCTTGTGAAGGCATTTGTTAAGGTTAGTTCATCAAACATTGCTATTGTGTTTTTAGATAATACCCAAATACATACTACTTGCCTCTTGTTTATAAATTTATAATATATTAATTACATATTTTTGTTATGCAATGAATATTGCTCTTTTTTGGTGCAGTCGCATGCTAAGTTATATGGACTTGTAGTTATTTATCCTTTTATGTGAGGAAGATACTGAACTGTTTGGATTTCTTGCATGTCTGGTGTATTTGAGATATTTGAAAAAGTAATGTTCTTGAAATATGTTTTATGACTGCTATAAAGTGTCTTTGGAAATGCAAAACTTAGAAGTATTTGTGCCAAAAAGTTTACCTTTTCTTCTTTTCTTTTGCATACATTTGCTGGAAATTTTTATTTTCAATGAAGAGATAAAGATGAATCAGAAAAGAAACATGAGGTATCTAAATTTGAAATAAGAATGATTTGAATAGGAGTGAAAACTTAAGCTGAAGAAAATATTTTCATAATTAAAAGCTAAGTCACCAAGTTCAAATTTGAATTCGAGTTTGGCAACATTGATAATAATATGCCACTTTGAGGGGGCAACCTCATAATCCACTTCGAGGGGGATACCTCCAATAGTCTTCAATAAGAACTCAATACTCAACATGATGGAAATAACTAATGTATGCCTCCTATAAATGCCATACTTGTGTCTTAGATACCACCTAGGCCGACTTAGATGCTTCATGTAATGTCCCCTTCTTAGGCCTAGTCAATTCGATGACAATTAGCCTGTTTTTTTGGGTTCTTGTGGGCTAATTGGTAAGGCAAGGGAACTTCAAAGTTCTTGGAGGACGTAGTTTCAAAGTTACATGGTTTTTGTTCATGGTAATGAGCTTTGTGGGTAGTATAGATCTAAATGACATTCTTTGAAGTGTTTTTTGACATCTGGGGAGTTCTCCAAGCTTCTTGGAAAGCATGTCTTTTTATAGTAGGTTACCAAATTGACTCCTATCATTCTCTTATTGTTTTAGTATTATGGCGTGATCAAATTTGGATTCCAATGTTTTGCAATATTTTCCAGAACTTGGGGCGAAATATTTTAATTATTCACTTAAGTTTATAATGTTTTATTATTATTTTGATAACTTAAGTGTAATATCTTTTCAGAAAGGTATTTTTATCCCCCATTTGGACGACTAGGAAGAATAAGGGGTCTTTGCATATGAAAAAAGGTTATAATTATTTTAAGAAGGCATCTTTGTGGAAAAGTAAGTTATTTAATTATATCAAATTAAAGATTTTTCTTCCCAAAATCTTTATAAGGAGGCATTGGGGTTCATTGTTACTCATGCTAAAGAATGATATCGTTATGTTATCGGATGTTCTCTGATTCTCCAAATCTTTGTGGACGAAAACCCTCATATGGATATTCTAGGTTTGGAATCGAAAGAAATTCCCTAGTTTGACTGGTGTGATTTACATCCAGGTGTCACCATTGGTGTTGATTGAAGTTTCCAGTTTTGGATTTTCAAATTGAGTGATTTGTTTGTATTTTGGTTTGCATTTTTGAGAGGATTGTTTGTAGTTTGGAGGAGATGTTTTGAGTTTCTTATGTGGGGCAATTGGATAGACAAGAAGTTGGTCGTACCACTTCTTGTAGGCCGTACATCCTTCATGAGCCGTCTCATTTTAAGAAGACCTCATAGCTGGTAATTTTTTTTTTTTTTTTTGAAATTGCTTTAACTCCTAATTTCAGACCGTACAATTTGAGGGAGCGAACTCTTCTTGTGGAGATTGTACCATTTTATTGTAAGTTCCTGGTGAAGGGGGTGTGTGTAGTTTTTCTAACATCCTAGCTATCTACAGTTTAAGAATGGTAACTAACTTCCAAATTCAGCTGAAGAGTAACTAACTAATTTTCTAATGAGAGTTTCAACACATATAACAAACAGGAAAGATAAATAATCTGAGCATTAACTACTCTATCATTCAATAACTAACTTCTAGTTTTTCAATTTCAGCTGAAATGAAACAATTAATGGCTTATATAACTGAAAACTACAGTAAGTTATGAACTAACTATTCCATTAATTAAGAAATGAATAGAACATATTTTAACAACAGTGAATTAAACAATATAAAATAATTTTGTTTTGAAGTAAAGAGAGAGAGAGAGAGTATAGTCTAAAGGCTTCCTATTGGAATGCTCGAAACAAGTCTCAGTCTTAAGGGAAAAAGAAACATCATCAAGGGATTTTCTGCCCAACCAAAGACCTACTGGTCTCCTATGTTTCTTCAACTAAAGAAACCCGACCCTTCACGAGGTGTAGTCTATAAAGGATTCCTAGTTATCATCTTTCCATCTAAGTCTGGTGTCAAGAATCTATACTACCTTGGTCGATCTTTCACTATAGGTTCTCATAACTAGAATGACCATTCTGACTAGGGGTATGTCTAGTTCTTGATGGCTGAATGTTGCTTATTCTAAGCATCATAACCTTGGCCAAGGATTTAATGGTTATTAGCACCTTTCTCATGCCATTAGCTCTCTCACCCTTAGTCAGCATTAATAGACTTGACTCTTGAGTTCAGATTTTCAGTGACTTAGTTCATATTTTGTTTCTCTTCAATTAGGAATAATATGTTCATTTCTTACTCACTAAGGAAAGATTGTTAGACTTTGTCGATGTTGAAGAACACTTCAGTTCTAAATATATTTCAATTAATAGACACGGAAAAGAAAAGAGATTAATATATAGTTTTTGATTTGAGAGCTAGAAATAGAGTATGGATTTAGTTTCAAATAAAGCAGTGATGGAGGAAAACTCAAAAAATTCAGTTGCAAGATGAGGTGACCACAACTGGATCGAAAGATTAAGAAGAAATAATTCATCTAGACAAAGCAATGGGGATTTGCAAAGAATTCGATATCATAAATCATTAGATAGGACATGATTCTAATGAATGCACCAACTTTATACATCAATTCCCTGAATGAAAGAATAGACTATTCAATATGCACGATTCATCAATTCTAAGACATTTAATAAACATGCTTGTATTTGCAGAACTAAAATGCGTCAATCCTCCAGGTAAAACCTCCCAACTAATAGATGATGGCAGCAGATATATCAACCCTTCTTAGTTTGGAAGGAAGATACTGCGGTGGATTTACTTAGATTAAAGATTGGTTCACTTCTCCCTAAGAAAAGAGTGAGGAATAAAAGAAAGAATGGAGCTCGACATGGTTACACCAGACAAAAAAGCAACCCCCCCAAAGAAAATTCCGAATGGAAGAGAGAAGTATGAAGAATGACACACTAAATCACTAGGCGAACCAAGACCAAGATAATGTCTGTGGGGAGTTACTGCCATCCATCTCAAACGAAAAAGAGTTACTTTTCCTCCCGACATTTTTTATTTTCCCCAAATGCAATTCAAAGGTTCACATTAATATAGCAATAATATTTAATTCAACTCCCTATTTCAAGGTGCGCCTTAGGAGTTAAATTCGTGACCTTTACAAGGAGGAAAAAGATACACATTTTTAAATTGACTTGTTCCGCTCTTACCCTAAGTTGAAGTGAATTACTTGTTTTTAAAATTATATAATTAAGTGTTATAATAACACAAGGTTATGACTACCACGTTAGCAATCTTACACCTAACTTGTGACTTGATGGTAATTGGTTCTTTTATAGATTGCGGCCTCTCCTTCATGATGTTTTCCTTTCCTTCGAGTTGTTGTCGGTCCCACATCCACTTGGCAAAGAAATAGGGTTAGATCGTTCTCTGTTTCCTTTTCAAAACAAAAACACATCGACACATTCACATATAAAATTCTTTTCCCAATTTTCACATTCTCATGAAAGGTAGTTGATCACAACTAACATAATGACCATATTATTATTGCCATAATCCTGTTCAAGACAAAAGGGATGTAACATACTTCTCCCCTTAAGAATCATCGTCCCCGATGAATATTTATTCATAGGTTCAGGTCTAAAATTATAAATATATATAGTTCTTAATTGTTCATAAAAAGATAAGGAAATTTCTGAAGGATTTCTTCATAATCGTCCTATGTAGCATTTTCCTTTGAATACTGGTCCCACAGGACCTTGCATTGTATCACCTCGTGGTTACGTAAGCGTAGTTGACGTACCTTGAGCACTCTGAGTGGCTCGATTATGATCACCCCAAGGTCCCACACCTGGAAGGAATTCTAGTCAATCATATGGTAAAATTTTGCATAGTACTTCTTAAGATAGGAGACATGAAACACATCATGCAATTTGGCGAGAGTTGGAGGTAGAGCAATTCTGTATGCTACCAGGTTGATAACTTCCAGGACTTCAAAAGGTCCTACATATCTCGGGGCTAGTTTAGAGGTTTTTCCAAATTTGATTGAGCTCTTCTGAGGTTTAACTCGCAAGAGAACTTTCTCTCCAATCACAAACTATCAGGGGGTTCGTTTTGCATCAATGTAGCTTTTCTGCTGATCATTAGCTTCCTCCAACCTTTGTCTGATTAACTTAACCTGTTCCTCCATTTCTTGAAGCATCTCGGGTCCTTGAATGATCCCATCCTCCATCTTGTTCCAACTAATAGGTGTTCTGCACTTCCTGTTGCACAGTGCCTCAAAGGGTGCCATTTTGATAGCTGATTGATATGAATTGTTATAAGCAAATTCTACCAATGGTAAATATTCTTCCCACTTATATTACTGGTCCATGCAATAAATTCTTAGCAAGTCTTCCAAGATCTGATTTACTCTTTCTATTTGCCCATCTGTTTTAGGATGATAAGTTGTACTAATATTTAGCTGACTTCCCAAGGCAGCAAAATAGAGTTTGCCAAAACCTAGATGCCATCCTAGCATCCTTGTCAGAAATAATCTTTTTCGGAACTCCATGAAGATGGAAAATCTCCTATACAAACTTCTGAGCAATCATAAAAGCCCCATCTGTCAAATTTTTGGGTATGAAATGTGCTACTTTGGTGAGTCTATCCACTACTACCAGTATTGCATTATGTATGCTCCTTGTCATCGGTAATCCCTATACAAAATCCATACTAATGATTTGTCGTTTCCAATCTGGTACACTGTGAGGTTGTAACAATCTTGTTGAGTGTTGGTGCTCCACCTTAACCTTCTGACATTCAAAACATCCTGCAACGAATCTGGTTGCATCCTTTTTCATTCCCTTCCAAAAATATAAAGGTTTGACAACATTTTGGTTACCCCTGGATGACCTAAAAATGGTGCTGTGTGAACTTCCTTCCATACAAACTTCCTTAATTCTGTTGAGTTTGGAACATACATCGTGCCATTTATCTCAAAAGTCCATCTATTTCGATCTAAAAGCCCTCATGTTTAGGCTCTTGTGAGTTTTCCTGTAGAGCTTCACGGACTTGCAGGTAGAATTCATCTTCATTCAATTTCTGTAGTACTTGAGCTCTAAAATTTGTATTGATTGACACCATGGAAGCTATATGTTTCTGTCGGCTCAGGGCATCAGCTACTCTATTCTCCTTGCCCTTGATATAATTGACCTCAAAATCATAGTTTGAAATTAACTCTGTCCACCTCCTTTGGCCAGCATTTAAATTAGGCTGGGTGAATATATACTTTAAACTTTGATGGTCTGATTTGAGTTCAAAAGTCTTCCCTAACAAGTAATTTCGCCACATTTGCAAGGCATGCACAATAGCTGCTAACTCCAGATCGTGAGGTGCATAGTTCTACTCATACTGCTTCAACTTCTAAGATTTATAAGCCACTACCTTCCCATCTTGCATTAATACTCTACCCAAACCTTCATTAGACGCGTCCGTTATAACTACAAAATGGCCATTAGGGTCTGGTACTACCAAAATTGGTGCAGTCGTTAATTTCTCCTTCAATGTGTTAAATGCTTCTTGACATTTCTCTGTCTATTCGAATATTTTTCCTTTTCTTTTAAGGGAGGTAATGGGGTGAGCGATCCTAGAGAAATTTCTTACAAACCTTTGGTAATACCTAGCCAAACCCATGAAACACCTAACCTCATGCACATTTTTCAGTACTGGCCATTCCACTATAGCTTTTATCTTTGTTGGATCCACTGCTATTCCTCTGGCTCATATTATATGCCCCAAGTATTGTACCTCTTTCTGAAAGAAGGTGCACTTTGATAATTTTCCATAAAGTTTATGTTCTCTCAATCGTTGAAGAACCACCCGAAGATGTTGAAGATGCTCATCCTCGTCTTTGGAATAAATAAGAATGTCATCAAGGAATACCAACACAAATTTGTCCAAGCAATCATAGAAAATACTCTTCATTAGGTTTATTAACGTAGCTGGGGCATTGGTTAGACCAAATGGCAAAACTGTGAATTCATAATGACCGTACCTAGTTCTGAAGGTTGTTTTATAAATGTCTTCTTCTTTCAATCTTAATTGATGGTATCCCAACCTGAAATCTATCTTGGGAAACACTGCTGCCCCTTTCATTTGATAAAAAAGATCCTCTATTCTAGGTAATGGGTATTTATTTCTGATGGTGAGCTTATTCAACATACGGTAATCTATACATAGGCAAAGTGTTCCATCCTTCTTCTTGACAAATATAATCAGTGCTCGCCATGGTGATACGCTAGGTCAAATCAATCCCTTATCTAGTAATTCTTGCAATTGTGCCTTTAGTTCCATTAGTTCCACGGTGGTCATACGATACGGTGCCTTAGAAATAGGTTCGGCCCCTATAACTAAATCTATAGAGAAATCAAACACTCTTCTAGGTGGTAAACTAGGTAGCTCCTTCGAAAACACATCCTGGTATTCTTGAAGGTAAGGATATTTTTCAGCAAAGCTTTCTTCCTTATAGTCAGATTCCATTTCCTCTTCTTTACTCTGTGTGCATTATCACATCATCATGATTTAGGCTTTCCTTGTATTCCCTAACTTCCATTTTAACCGCAAATATTTGACATCCTTTTCTTTTATATCTTTTCAACTGCATGGCCGAAATTTTTTGTACCTTAATCTCTCGTTGTATTCCTTGAATAAACACTGTGTTTCCTACATCATCCACACATTCCACAATCTTTGCAAAACAATCAACCTTGGCCCTATGCTCTCTTAACCAATTCATTCCAATGATCACATCATAGGAATCTAGAGGTGCTATGTAAAGATTATTTTCTATAGTGAAGCCTAGAAGTTCTACCCTAGCTTCAAACAAACATTGCTCTACCCGAGCTCTCGTCTAACTAGCATATTCAACTGTCCATGATTTGGCCATGAACCTAGTTCTTTTAGGAAATCTACCAAGCAATTTATGGGATATGAAATATTTAGTGGCTCCGATGTCTATTAAAATGGTTATCGGGTTCCTGTATAGCATACTTGTAGTTTCAATGGGGGTGACTTGATATTCCACCTACTTGTTATCTACTGTTGCATGGATCCTTTGCTAGAAAATTGTCTACTGAGGCGGTAGAGGCTTATGGGCTTATATTGCTGCTGACCATTTTGATTCCTGGTAGGGCATTGGTTAGTGTAATGTTCTCCTCCACATGTAGAACATCCCCCTGGTGGTCCCTTCTTTACCGAACCTTTGTTTGAGTTAACTTCATCCTTCTTTGTACTGATATTTCCCTTCTTATCCTTCTTGTAGTCATATTGATTGTTCTTGTAGCCCTTCCTTTTGAAATTCTAAGACGACTGGTTTCATTTGACTTTGTTGCGGTTTTTATCCCTAAAGGAATCATCCTTTTTCAACCTTTGCTCTTGTCGAACAGCTTTTTCATATGCTTCATCCATAGTTCAAGGCGCCAAAACATCTACTAGACCCCCGATACAAGTAGTCAACCCCA
>VDFB02046435.1:0-40989 GCA_007258455.2 Sequoia sempervirens
ATCCCATCCCTGAGCTTCATGTAATTCCCATCATCAATCCTATCTAATCTAATAAGTCTATCTTGTCTCATTGTATTTGTCCCATAATTTTATCCACCTATCCTTGTTATCTCATCATCCTTTATCCATCATTTTTCTTTGGTCTTTGGTCAAACTACGTTTCCCTTGCACTTTCACGTAGGAAAGGTTGATCATTTGATTCGTCCTCGGGGCTCCTTTATCATCTATCATCAATCTTTTTGCTTTTATCTATCTAGTCTTTGTCATCCATCATCAAGGTCTCCATTGTCCTCTTTCCACTTTTATCCATGGTTAGTTTTCAATCATTTTATCTAACTACAAGGGCTTTGCGCTTTCACATAGGCAAGGCTAATCTCTGATCGGCCCCAAAGCCCCTAGGTCTTTAGGGTGTGTCTATCTTGCTTCTTGTCTCTCTTGTGCCATTTCATCAAGATATACCCTTCTTTAGTTGGTTCTTAACAAACAAGATCCACTTGTATCAACATATCCAATCGGCTTTGAGTATCCCACGTCATATCAATCTTTTAGTTTAGTATCCATCTTTGGTCTCAACATGATGCATCCTTCCTAACAAACCTCATCAACCCCATCCATCCTTTTGATCCTATGTCAAAGGAGGTTTGAAATTGATTGTGATATTTTGATGCTTTTAGTTTTTGTTTATCATTCGATCTCCCTATCATCACTGGTCATGGTCGCCTTGATCCATCATATCATGGTGTGCTTTGACTGGTAAACATAGGGGCATATCATGACCTATTTTCTTTGTTTCTATCTTCTAGGTTGTTCCATGTAGTACCCACCAAGATCCTCAAGGTCTTGTGTTATGTTGGGGAATCCTCTTGTTCTTGTGGTTATCCCAATACCTAGCCCAAACCAAGGTCTTCATGACTTTGGGGTATTGGGATAGCCTTATTGTTTGTTGTGTTTGTCTTATGCATTAGATACAAATCGACCTTGGTTCTCCATACCCTGGAATCTTGTGTCTTATGCTATAGAAAAAATTAGTGCTCTAAAAATGACAAATTGCATTGGGATTTCATTTCATCTTCCCCACCCATCCATTCATCCTTCATCAATCTCCCTCCCCTATCCATCCAATCTATTATAATCATTTCTTCCATCTTATTAGAATAATATAGATTGGTTATTCTAAGCATCTTGTCCCCCATAATTTTTATTCCTTTCATCTATCTCCCATCCCAATCCTATCCTCATCAACTCAATCTAGCACAAATCATCTAATCACATCCTTGGTCTTGTCCCCATCCTTTTTACAAGTCTCGATCCAATCATCCTCATAATTGGGATGTATCATTCCCTATCCTTTGGTGTTGTTTTGGGATGTATCCTTCCCTCATCAACAACCCTTTCTATCGGGATGCATCCTTCCCTATCTTCGTGTTGTTTTGGGATGTATCCTTCCCTCATCAACAACACTTTCCTCATCATCATCAGGATGTATCCTTCCATATACTTGTGTTGTTTCAAGACATATTGTTCTGTTATTGATAACACTTCATCCGTCATCAACCCATTTTGGCTTGTAGCTTGACAGGGGCAACATCACCGTTATCCTTGAATCCATTTTTACTTCCCAATCTCCTCTCGCTTATCATCCTCTCTTATCCATCACTTTGCATCATCTTCCTCATCTCCCCTTTCATCGTCTCATCCATTTTGAGAGCACACCCATGTTCTCTTGAACCCACATGTCCTCTTGAGGGGGCATCCTCAATCCCTAATCTTCATCATTTTTTCCTTCCTAGTCACTCCTTTGAATGACTGGGGCATCTTTTCCAATCTAACCATCTTTTTTCTAGGTTTAATGTTATAATATTCTTTGAAATGATGCTACTTCATAACACCATCTCAAAGAGGGGAAAAATGTAGACACCTAAATTTGGACACTTACATTGGTCCAAATTTATCTCTTTTTGTCTAAATATCCTCTTGATTGCATTAATTAGGTAATATCACTATTATCTAATTAATACCCTTAATTCTGCAAAATCCTTAAGGTATTTAGTTAACAATTAAATACCTTATCTCTTTAATCCTCCTTTTATCAAATGAATTAAATAAATATAACATTTATTTAATTTATCATATGTCACATCACTTTCACTTAATCCTAACCCACCTCCTTATCTATTCATTAGGGATGTACACATGCCTAATCATTGATTAGGATGTGTCACATCCTCCAACTTTTGCAAGTTGGCTTCTAATACTTATTAACCACTAATTATCTTCTAATTACTGATCAGTTAAGTCTAATCAGTACCTTGGTCAACTTTCCCCATCCCCCAAGGGAATTTTAATTCTTTTTTGTCTTCCCCATGTGAATTTTTAATTCACTTTTACTCCTCCAAGGAGTCTTCTCTTCCCCATGCAAGTTCTAGAACCTTTGAATTTTCACATCACTCACATGTGCCAAAGTCTTTTAGAACCTTTGACTTATCACATCAATCACATGTGGGTAAGTAATTGCCTTCTTAAGGACCTTGTATTATCCAAGTTACTTCTCACCTCTCTTTTTGGGAACCTTGTCTTATCCTTAAGATATCCCAATCATGTGAATTTTAAATTCACTTTTATTCTTCCAACATTCCCCTCTTCCCCATGTAATCATTGAAAGGTCACATCATCTTTATTTTGAGGTACTTACAAGTACCTTCCCATCACATGTCAATCTCCACCTCATGTTTCCTTATGACACATCATCCACCACATGGCAAGATGTGAGGGCTTGTGAGTCGTCAACTCACCTCATCCCTTCATCTTTTTCATGTTTGCTCAATCTCAACCATTGAATTCTCTAGAGAATTAAACTTCTTCTATAAATACCCCCTCTTCTAATGCATTTGTAGAACTTAGTTATTTTGCACCCTTATGCTCTCAAAT
The DNA here is from genome assembly GCA_007258455.2 of Sequoia sempervirens. Taxonomy (NCBI): domain Eukaryota; kingdom Viridiplantae; phylum Streptophyta; class Pinopsida; order Cupressales; family Cupressaceae; genus Sequoia; species Sequoia sempervirens. The sequence continues at coordinate 2,929 of VDFB02046435.1, forward strand.
TTGTAAGCCATCTTCAAGCCATCCTCTTACATTGTAGCACTTGTTTTAGCTCATCACTATCATCCTCATTGCATCCACATTGTTCATCTTGCACCCATATTCATTACACAACCATCCAAAGAGCACATATCTTCAACAACATCAAGGGCCAACCAAGGGGATCAACACACAAAAGGTATAATCACTAGCTTTGTTATCTTTCTTTTTTTTTTTCTTCCTTAGGCTAATCATTTGAGGTGATCTTGTGTTTTTCTTTGCATTCTTGTTTAGTTATTTTGTATACTTAGATTAGGATAAAAACACTAGGTTCATAGTTACCATTTGGAATACCCTTTATGGACTTCTTCAACATATCAGATTTGTGTTTAGGGTTGTTTCAAAACATCACCTCCAAAATTGGACTGGTACACTACCCTTAAGCCCAATTAGGCCTCTTTTACAAAGCAAGTATATGTTAAACCTTCTCCCAATCACCAATCTTCACTCCATAGTACTAAATAGGTCACATGGGTTCTAAAACAATAGATTTTACCCACTGAAATAACCAAAAATTCACTCACCACGAAAAACCTACCTCTACATATCTATTCTAGCCTAATACATTGAGATATTAGGCTAGGGCTTGCACAAATAGGGCCTTAACTAACTAAATCCTTCCCACCGATTTGGAGAGAATTTCACTAGTGGAATGGTCTAATATGCCATTATTTCTATCAAACCCTCTTAACTTAGGGTTTTCAAACCCTTTTTAGTATTTTGGCTCTAAAAACCTCCAAAATTTATCAAATCAAATCAAACCAATGCCAAAAAAAATCTAGTTCATTCCTTCAAAAGATATAATGCACTTTAGATCATAATCTCTTAGTACAGAACCATACAAAAAGTTGTAGTAGCAGATTACAAGGAAAACACATAGAAAAATGAAGTTGTCTTATTTCTTGTGCACAAAACTTGTCTCGAGAAGATTTCCTCAAAAATTTTGAGGCATATTTAAGCTTGTACAACCAAACTTGAATGGTTCATAATGAATTTTTGAATGTATGACCATTCATCTTCCAAATGTGACAAAATTGCAAAGTTGCAAAGCAACTTTTGACAACATTTGCAAAACATGACAACATTAACTCAAACCGACCCCACATGACATGAAAAAATTAGAAATGGTCTAATAGACCTTATTACATCCAACATGAATCAAAACACCCAAAAAACTAACATGTGACCATATTTACAAAAGTTGACTAGGTGCCCCTGCACCATACACATGAGAAAAGAATCTCAGGCTCTACCTAAGATCAACTCTTGAACAATGGTTCCATGCCTTTTAATGCCCTCCTTTGTCATCTATGTTGCATCTTTAGGAGAGAAAACTTCCATTTCACAAGATATTCATTAGACATTGTGTCTTGTTCTCTTCACCTCCATTGTGTCCAAAATACTTTCAAGCTTCAAAGGTTGACTTGATGGTAGGTCCCTGACCCAATCTTCCCCTTGAACTTCAGATGTACCTACTTCTTCACCTACGAAAATAGATCCTTTGAAATTATAAAGGTTAGAAACATTAAATATTGGAGAGATAACAACTCCAGGAGGGAGTTCTATCTCATAGGCATTTTCACCAAATTTGTGGACCACCTTGCATGGCCCAATCTTTTTCATTTGTAGCTTTGTGTATTTTCCCTTGGGTAGCCTTTCTTTCCTAAAATGTGCTAGGACCAAGTCTCCTAGTTTGAATTGAAAATTTCTTCTCTTTAAATCTTCATGTTGCTTGTACTTCTCCACACTCTTTTGAAGATTTTATTTCACTTGTTGAGTTCAAAGACTCCCCTTGGCTTCAATCCATAGACTATCTCAAATGGGCTCTTTCCAATGCCTCTATTGACTGAGTCATTATAGGAAAACTTAGCTTGTGGAAGAATGAGATCCCATTGTTATGAATGCTATTTTTTCAAACAACTGAGAATATTCCCAAGACTCCTATTAAAAACTTTAGTTTTCCCATCTATTTGTGGATGATAGGAAGAACTAAATGTCAAGTTGGTTCCCAATTTCTTCCAAAGAATCCTCTAGAAGTGACCTACAAATTTGCTATCTCTATTCGACACAATTGTCAATGGTAGACCATGAATTCTAACTATCTCTTTGAAAAATAACCCTTCAATATAAGAAGCATGCACTTGCATGGAATAAAATGATCCATTTTACTAAATCTATCAACAACAACAAACACACTATCAAACCCTCTTTAGGTTTTGGGTAAACCCAACAAAAAATCCATGCTTATGGTTTCCCATGGCCTACTTGGAATTGTAAAAGGTTGGTAAAGACCTGCATTAGTGCTTGAACCCTTTGCTTTTTTGGAAAATCACACATTTTTCAAAAAACTTTATGATGTCACTACATTTTAGGCCAGCAGTAATACCTTCTTACTTGCTCCAAGGTTTTATCTACACCAAAATGACCACTCAAACTTACACAATGCTTCTCTTTAATCAGATTATCCCTTATGGAGCACTTTAGAATACACAACTGACCACCCTTAAATAACAATCCATCTTGTATCAAGAAATCATAAAAATCCTCATGGAAAGTGCCTTCAAACTGATTACAAACAATATAAGAATCCTTGAAATAATCATCTCCCTCATATATACCTTTCAATGCATTTGTACCCACACTTTGATGTTGAATTTCTTGCACCAACATTTTCCTTATGCTCAAAGCATCTGCCACCTTGTTTAACTATCTATTTTTGTGCTTTATGTTGAAATTATATCTTTTTAGGTTCTCCACCCACTTCACATGTTTGTGGCTCAACTTATCCTAGTTGTTCAAGAGACTCAAAGCATGATTGTTAGTAAAAACAATAAATTTCTTGGGAAGGAGATAGTGTCTCTATTTTTTCAATGCTTGGACCATTGCATACAATTCTAAGTCATATGAGGAATACTTCTTTTTGGCCTCGTTAAGCTTTTCACTAAAAATCCTACAAGTCTTCCCTCTTGACTCAAAATTGCACCAATTGCATACCCACTTGCATCACATTCTATGGTGAACACCTTATTGAAGGCAGGCAATGCTAAGATGGGTTGATGAGCTATCTTTTGTTTCAGAATTTTGAAGCTTCTTTCTACCTCATCAGACCACACATGAACCTCTTCTTTTTATCCCCTTTTATTGTATCAATGATGGGTGAGGAAATATGACAAATTTCTTACAAATTTTCTATAGAAAATGGCAAGACTGTGGAAGCTTCTTACCTCACTAACTGATTTTAGAGTAGGCCAAATGAGAATTGATTCTACCTTGTTGGGGTCCATCTTCAAAGTTCCTTTTGAAATCACAAAGCCAAGATAGACTAGTTCCTCTTTCATGAATTCACACTTTTTCAAGTTAATTATCAACTTCTCTTCATTCAACCTCTTCAACACTATGCCCAAATGTTGCAAGTGTTCTTCCTTGGTCTTACTAAACACAAGAGTATCATCCAAGTACACAACTACAAACTTCCTTATGAAAGGATTCAAAAATTCATTAATTAACCTCATAAAAGTTCTTGAAGCATTTGAAAAACCAAATGGAATTACCATCCATTCATACAACCCCTCATTGGTTTTAAAAGCATTCTTTCACTCATCCCTTTCTCTTATCCTAATATGATGATAGCCACTTTTAAGGTTAATCTTTGAAAAATAACAAGCTCCTCCTAAACAGTCCATCAAATCCTCCATTCTAGGTATTGGAAACCTATACCTTATAGTGATTTTGTTGATTTCCCTTGAATCGGTGCACATTTTCCAATCTCCACCTTTTTAGTTGCCAACAGAATAGGGACAACACATAGACTTAAACTTTCCCTTATGAGATCCTTATCTAGAAACTCTTGTATTTGTTTCCTTATTTCTTCATTTTGTTGAGGGGTCATCTTGTATGCAACCTTGTTGGTTAAGTTTGCACCTGGTATAAAGTCTATGTAGTGGCTCACATCCATTATAGGTGGAAAAGAACTAGGGAGCTCATCAACAATTATGTCTTGATACTTTTTCAACAAATTTTGTACTTCCTTGGGCACATTTTCCATGGTTGTTGTTGTCAAAACTAATTTGGGTTTGGTTATAATTGCATACCCCTGACCACCTTCCTCTTTCATGGTTTTCAATAATTATTTCTCCCGAACCAACATGAAACTTGACCCAACCTATGTATCTACATTGTCATCTTGCAAAGGAGTGAGGGTAAAGGACACACCATCTTTTTCAATCACATATGTGTTTTTCTACCGATCATGTTTTTTCTTTTTTGTCATACTACTAGTGTCTTCCTAGTAGCAAGTGACAAACATCCATGGGAATGATGTCACATAAGATCTTGTCTTTGTACCCCCCAATGTTAAAATCTACCCATTTTTGTTCATTGACTAAGAATTTTTGACCCTTATTCAACCAGGAAACCTTATAAGGTGTGGGGTGTGGAATCCTTTTCATCTTTAGTTTTTCAACCATCTCCAAAGAAACTAAATTATCAGTTGAGCCAAAATCTACAACCTTAAATACCTTTGAATGTGATTTTAAAGTTGTTCTAAATAAGGAATTTCTTTGAGGAGGCTACTTCACCATAGGAACCTTGAGTAGTGTTCTTCTCATCATCATATTTTCTCTAACCTCTAGAGCTGCATGCTAAGAAGGAGAGTTAACACTCTCAAAATATTCCTCTTGCACCAACTGTGTTCTCCTTTCACCACCATGATATTTAGAAGGTTGTTTCTTTGGGCACTTCCATGATTGATGGCAAAATTGGTTACATTAATAGCATCTCCCTACAAAGGTGTTTGAACCTCTACCTTTTCTTCCAAATATGTCTCTACTATTAGGTTTTCTACCTCTGAATCCACCTCTTGACTTTGAGCTTTGTTCTTGATTGCCACTTGACTCTCCTTATGCATTTTGTGATTTTACTCTTCCACCAAAGGATACTCTACTCTTGAAGTTCTTTCCTTTGCCTCTACTTTGTTTTTCTTGCCTTTTTTTCAATTTCTCTTCTACCCTAACAACCAATTGGAAGCACTCTTCCACCATTCTAGGGGTGGCAAGGCTCAATTCATCCTAAATATTAAACCTTAGCCCATTCATATACCTTGATATCTTATCAAATTCATCTTCAACATGACCTACTCTAAGGCTCAATTTATGAAACTCCATGATGTATGCCATAGCATCCATCTCTTTTTGCTTTAGGTTTTGCAACTTCCTAAAGGTTTGAATTGCATGGTCACTAGGAAAAAAATGGCTCTTAACCTTGGACACCACCCTATCCCACAAATTTATTTTTGCTTTTCCATTTTCATTCTCTCCTCCTACACATAGTTCCACCAAGTTAGGGCAGGGCCTTTCAATTTGGTTTTAGAAAACTTTACCTTTTTTTCTTCTACTACCTCCTTATACTCAAAGTAGTTGTCTAGTGCATCAATCCAACCCAACACTTCTTCACTATCCATTTTCCCACTATACATGGGAAATTCCATTTTCAACTCAGTAGTCTCTCCTTTGATAGCCTTCAACATCTTAACCATACTTCTTTCATTAGGACCCAACTCATTATCACCTTGGACTCCTCTTCGAGGGCTTTCATTCTCACCCTCTTCCTCTTCCTCTTGGTCACTCTCCTCTTCAGTGGTTTTACCTATTCTTTGGTTTGTTTCCAATGTTGTAAGTTTGGTTAAAACAACTTCCTAAGACTCCTTCATCATCCTCAGTTCCCTAGCAGTGACTGCACTACCTTTTGGAGGCATCTTGATCCTTCAAATTACAACTTTTCCTTCTTCAAACTTCAACATATTTCCTTCAAAAGATAAAAACCTATGCTCTAATACCAATTTGATGTTGAGCAGGGGTGAAGGTTGTCTAATCAAACACAATTCAATCAATCTTGATCAAATTTTCCACTCTAATACCCTAGCTTGGTGTTTGTTCACAAATTTATCAACCTTGCTTGTAGCACATCAAACAATGAAATTTGAGCATATCTTTTATATAAGGCCTCAAACCCATGAATTGGTTACCATTTGGAATACCCTTTATTGACTTCTTCAACATATCAAATTTATGCTTAGGGTTGTTTTAGAACATCACCTCTAAAATTGGAATATTATGATCTAAAGTGCACTTTTGAATGTATGACTGTTCATCTTCCAAATGTGACGAAATTGCAAAGTTGCAAAGCAACTTTTGACAATATTTGAAAAATATGTCAACATTAACTCAAACCAATCCCAGATGAGATGAAAAAATTAGAAATGGTCTAATATATCTTATTTCACCCAAAAAACTAACGTGTGACCATATTTACAAAAGTTTACTATGTTCCCCTGCACCAAGGATGACCACCATAGAGCTTTATGAATTGAAAACCCAACTACAAGAGTTATTATGTAAGGGGATTATTCAACCTAGTGTGTCACCTTAGGGAGCACTAGTTATCTTTATAAAAAGGAAGGATGCAACCTTGCATCTATGTATAGATTATCGAATGTTGAACAAGGTGACCATCAAGAATCACTACCCTCTTTTGAGGATCGACAATTTATGTGATCAGATGAAGGGAGTGAGAATATTCTCAAAAATAGATCTTAGGTTTGGTTAGCATCAGTTAAGAATAAAGGAGGAACATATTTTGAAGACGAATTTTTAAACTCGGTATGGGCATTATGAGTTTGCCATTGTACCATTTGGGTTGACCAACATACCTACAACCTTCATGAATCTCATAAACAATGTGTTCTGAGATTGTTTGGATGATTTTTTCATAACATTTATCTATGATATTTTATTTTATTCCAAGTCTATTCAAGAATATGATTGACACTTGAGGACAATCTTACAACATTTGAGGGAAAATAATCTTTTTGGAAAGTTATCGAAGTACCCATTTTATCAAGATAGGGTGCATTAACTAGGCCACATTATCTCAGCCGAGGGAGTCTTTATGGACCCTAAGAAGATAAAAGAAATTTTAGAATGATCGGCGCCTTAGAATGTGTCAGAGGTGTGAAGTTTTATGGGCCCTTCTGGTTAAAATTTGTGCAAGGGTTTTCTAAAATAACATCCTCGATAACGTCTCTTCAAAATAAAGGAAAGAGGTTCAAGTGGACTGAGAAGTGTGATCAAGATTTCTAGCTCCTTAAGGAGAAGCTCGCTATAGCTCTAGTATTAATTATTTTGGATCCCAATGGTCAATTTTTAGTGATCACAGATGCTTTAGGAGATGGAGTAGGAGTAGTGTTAATGCAACAAGGGCAAGTGGCAGTGTATGATTCTAGGAAGTTGAAACAACACAAAGTAAACTATGTGCCACATGATGTAGAATTAACAATTATAGTGCACACCGTATAGATGCAGAGAAATTATCTTTTGGGAAATCAATTTTAGGTCAAAACAAATCACCTAGGTTTGAGATACATTTTTACTCAACCTAACCTTAATTCACATAAGAGGAGGTGGCTAGAATTCCTTAGCGAGTATGACTTTGGAATTGAGTATATAAAAGAAAAGGAAAATTAAGTGGAAGATGTGCTTAGTAGATGAAGACAATTGGTAGCCATGACCTCTATGAGATTCAATCTAAGACAATAAGTGATGCAACACTTGCAAGGTGATGAGCATTATTAGAAGGTGAAAAAGGATCTAGAAGAGAATATGTAAGGTCATCGATTTGATGGGTACAAGTTTGAACCAAATGGTCTCTTAAGATACTAGAGATGGGTGTACATTCTATATTTTAGAGAGCTTAGGAAGTTGATCCTAGATAAGGTCCACAATGCACCATATTCAAGACATCTCATAGTTACAAATATTTTTGGAATGTCAGTGAGTTGAGGCTGAGTACATGCATCCAATAGGGATCCTTTATCCTCATGATATACCTGAGTACAAATGGCAAGTGATCAGTATGGAATTTTTGCAAGGGTTACCTTTAAGCAAGAACATGCATGATGCCATTCTGGTGGTAGTCGATAAGTTGACTAAGGTAGCACATTTTATCCTAGGGAACCTTAAGGATGGATTGTTGACCTTGGCCAAAAAAATTGTCTAAGAGATCTTCTATTTACATGGAGTGCTAGAGACCATTATATCCAACATAGATACATAGATGAAATAAAGGTTTTGGACCACTTTGAATGAAGCATACCATCCTTATATTGATGGTCAAACCAAGAGGGTGAATTAGGTTGTAGAAGATCTCCTTTCAATGTATTGTATGGATCAACAGTATAAATGGGAAGAGTATCTACCATTGGTAGAATTATCTTATAATTACTCCCATCATGCATCCTTAGGTATGACACCTTTCAAGGCTCTATATGGGTGAAAGTTTCATTATCCCATTAGTTGGAATATATTGGAAGACAGGATCATAGTGGATCCTGAGATGTTGAAAGAAATGGAAGAGAAGATGAAGCTTATTAAGAGTAAACTGAAGGAGGCAACATATAATTAAAAGAGCTATTCTAATAGAAATAGAACCTTTAGACAATTTACAATCAGGGATAAGGTATTTCTAAGAGTCAATCCACATAATATCTCTATTACCTTTGGGAAGTCATCCAAGCTAGCTCCAGGATACATGGGCTCGTTTGATATGTTGGAAGAAATCAACCCGGTTGCATACATACTTGCCTATCCCTACTCTAGCTCGAATCCATAACGTGTTTCATGTTTCCTTGATAAAACCATACCACCCAAATGCATCTCATATACTTGATTGGCATTCCTTATAGGTGGAGGATCTAGGAGTGGTGCTAGTGGAGTTGAATAGAATTCTAGATAGATGCAAGATCAAATTGCAAAACAAGGACATTGTTCAGTGTAAGGTCCAATGGGACCAATATAATGAGGAAAATGCTACTTGGGAGGATGCAGAGGAGATAGAACGCTCCTTCCCTCATTTGCTTTCTTAGAAAGACTATAGATGATTATTTGTATATTGTTGCCTAATGCTTTAGATTGGTATCTTATGATGATGTTTTGGCTTGAAAACAATATGATTGCTAAATATGTGATCAAACAATTTTGTTTGAGTAGACATTAAGACAATTCCTATTTCTAGTGGGGAAGCATGTCATATCTTGATTTCGTTAGTACATTTTAAATATTGAGGAAATTGAAATATTTGGAAAATAGAAATTATCATTTTTATTTATGCAATTTGATAAAAATGCAATGATGAAATTGAAAATGAATATTATCCAATTTTGTGATTAAGAAATTATTTCATGAGATTATCGGTTAAAGGTTACTGATAAGTGGACAAGTGTAAGAATGTGTGTGCATGAAATAAGTTGAAGGATGAGAACTTGATTGAGGTAGGAATGCTTAGCCGGATGACCATTGTAAGCAAGAATTGAATCTAGAATCTCACACACCACAGTAGATCGTGACATCTACGTATGTTAGAAAAGTTGATGAATTTCATTTATACTTGATGTGAGAATCTTAAATTATGAAAAGAGAAAATTAGTGCATTCTTTCCTTACCTTGTTTGATCCAAATTGATATTCAATGAAATTTTGAAAAGAAAGCTCATTTCATCGTATATAATTTTCGTGTGTAAGACTACTTGCATTGGTTGTTCTTTAAACAAATTTGAATCTATATTTCAACAAGGAAAGAAAATATTTGTGTCCCTTGAATATATGTGCATATTTATATAATCTTAAAGAAGGAAATTATACATATAAATGTATATATAAGTATATATGTGTGTATATATATGCATACATACAAACAAATAAATATACAAGTACATGAGTATATATATAGTAATATATATGTGTGTGTATATATATATATTCACTATTTTCTCAAGTGTAATTTTTAAATTTTCATGGGAAGCAATGGAATTGTGGAATGAATTTGTAACTCCCATCATTAATGGGATAGGGGATGACCCCTTCAATGGAAAAAATCCACATTCAACCATTAGAAATGGGAGGAGTGGGTGGCCACGTAAGGTTATGGGGACAGAGGAATTCATGACCACTATCTCCTAAAATTAGCAAGAGGAGAAAAAGCAAGGGAAGAATCAAAGAGGATCAACTGAAGGGAAATTAATCAGCAAACAAAAGAGGAGAAAAAGCAAGGGAAGAATCAAAGAGGATCAATTGAAGGGAAAAAGTAGAGGAATCATAGCATAGTTTCTATTAATCAACGAACAAAAGAGGAGAAAAAGCAAGGGAAATTAATCAACGAACAAAAGAGGAGCAAAAGAAAGGGAAGAATCGAAGAGGATCAATTGAAGGGGAAAATTAGAGGAATCATAGCATAGTTGCCATTCTCATCACCAATTTCTAGAGAAAATAGGTAATGTGAAATACTTTATTATTGTTGCTTGAATTAAATGAATTTTATTCTTTGTAATGTTGTTAAGCTTGTGTGAGCTAGCTATCAACATGTCTTCCCTATTGGTTGATTTGTGACAAACTATTTTGGCTCAGCTAGGGCTAAAGTCTTCATAGTGAGCCTTTCCCATGTTTTATCTTGCATGTGAGGGTATCGAATAGAACCCCATGACAAATTCATACCTGTGTATTTATCTTTCACAAGGTTGAGGCCATTAAGGCGAACCATAATATTGTGTTATCAAGCCATTTGACTGACCCATAATGATATTTTATCATATCTTTTTTTATGTAAAGAAATCTACGTTATGTTCGATGTTTTTTGGTGATTAGCTTGCTTTTTTTTATCACTACTATGTGGCACCACGACTCATGGCCAAGCAATACATATTTTCAATGATTTCCACAAGGGAAAAACATGCATCATTCTATTATTTGTTTATGTTTATCATTCCCCTTTTGGTGGATATCCATGGAAAAGCTAAGGCCTTACTATCATTTTAGTAGAAATCACCATGCCTTGTGAAGGTTAATCTGATAAGAACAAAGCATCATTTAGTGGTAACTTTAGCCAAATGACTTAATTGTTTGATGATATTTCTCAAATGAATGAATCAATATTTATATAATTTTAAATGTCAAATTGACACTGTGAAATAGTATTTGGCCTTCCAATGGTCATGGGATATAGAATCCCTTTGGGCTTAGCATGCAAATGATAGTGCATGCCTATATGTACATATATATATATATATATGTATGTATATATATATATATATATGTATATATATATATATATATATATATATATATATATGTATATATATGTATGTATATATATATATATATGTATGTATGTATATATATATGTATATGTATATGTATATGTATATATACACACATTCTTTCTTGTGATTCTTTGTTGATTTATTCCAATGTTTATTTAGGGTTGAAGAATGACCCACTATGCTTATTGCTATATGAGAATTTTATTGGGTGCTTCCATACAAATGTAGACCCCACCATAGCTTTTATGCTATCGATTTAATATGAAGACTCTGATGAGGAATTGATAACATGTTTCATTGTCATGATAACATGCATATCAACCATTCTATTTTCCTAAAAGTGGAAACTTGTTTGATAGTTCTTAATGGATATACTATTTTGATTTATTGATGTTCTTTATGAATTGTTTCAATGGAAAATCTAAAATTGTAAAAAAAATATACATAGATAATCTGAAACAGACATTCTAGAAAAGAATAATTAAAATTGATTGAATGTATTCTTCTTTCTAAATGAGCTGAAGTATCTTTGGTTATGATTACTAAGAGAATTATAAATAAATCATGATAGATATATGTTCGTGGATAAATGTTTCTAAATTATTAAATGAAGCATTGAACAAGTTGATGTTTCTTTTTTCTGAATATGGATTTCATGTATGAAGGATAATTTGTTGTTTTCTATTCAGAATATATATGCATTGTCCAACTCTGTTCACTTTAGGAATATATGTCCACGTGCATAAATGCTTATTTTATGCACATGCACATACATCTAGTATACCTTTTTGATTCATCTTGATTAATATTTGAATAATATTTTTAGAATTGATTTGCCAAAAAAGGAATTTTAATGATAGAACAGTATGCTTAAATTGCAACATGAAACTGATAGACTATGATGAATGAATGAATGGTTGTACCTATGAAATGACTAATTTGTGGTCAATTAATGAAATAGAATGATACATGAATTAAATGGTAGACTGTAGCACACTAGAATGTGTTACTAATAGATGGTCTACAAGGGAGGGATACCCCTTTTATATGATAATATTTTATTTTTGGAATGGGTGCCAAAGAGTGTAGATTTGCATTTCCAAATCTAACAAGAGTTTCATTTTATGCAACACGTGCTTGGACAAGCTTTGCAGTCACTTTTATATATTTGTATACAAAATAGACTATTTTATTTAGATCCTCTCTGATGTATTGATTTACATAACATGGAACTTGCATATTCTAACAAAGTTCATAGAAATGCATGTAGTTAGGCACACACTAATTCCACCTTGCAAACTATATCTCTTGCTAAGTGTTCCATGCAAGGTTAGGTATTCTTTGACTAACTAAAGAATTCCAAGGAATCAATGTTTCATGGTTGGGTGGAAAAACACCTCAATCATGTTCTCATCCACTAGTGGAGGCGAGTTGTCACAAGGAATCATATCTGAATTCTATATGTATTTGTATCATTGATGTAAAAGAATAATTGATGTAATAGATAGAAAAACTATGTAATTGAGAATTGAAATCGAGGCGTTAAATTTCAAGTAAAACTTATATGTAACTGTAGACATCCAAATTTGGACACTTAATTTATCCAAATTTATCACTTTTCGTCTAAACATCTTATTATCCAAGTTAATTAAGTAATATTACTATTATTTAATTAATATCTTTAATTATGCCAAATCCCTAAGGTATTTAATTAATAATTAAATACCTTACCCTCCTTAACCCTCTTTTCATCAAATAAATTAAATAAATATTACATTTATTTAATTCCTCACATGTCATTTTCATCTAATCCTAATCCATTTCCTAATCTCTTCATTAAGGATGTGCACATGCCTAATCCTTGATTAGGATGTGTCACATCCTCCAAATTTTGCAAGTTGGCTTTTAATCCTAATTAGCCCCTAATTATCCTCTAATTACTGATTAATTAAGCTTAATCATTCTCCAAGGAATTTTTAATTCCTTTTTATTCTTCCTAGATTTCCCTCTTTTATATGTGAATTTTTAATTCACATTCCATCCTTCCAAGGCTTCTAGAACCTTGGACTTGTCACAATCTCCACATGTGACCAAGTCCCACCTTTTTGGAGCCCATCTTTTATCTTTTAGACTTTCCTAGGAATGTGAATTTTTAATTCACACTTATTTCCCCAACCACCTTTCCTTTTCCCATGTAGATTTTTGAGGAATTCCAAAATTCCTCAAATATCCCTTTCACTCCCACTTGGGGACAAGAAATCCCTTTTTGTGGAAATCTTCTCACTCCCTAAGGTGCATGTCCTTTTTCCACCTCATGTACCTTCTTGACAACTCATCTCCATCTCATATCCCCTTGGCTACTTCACCCTCCACATGTCAAGATGTGAGGGCTTGTGGGTTCTCAACCTACCATAGCCCTTCATCTTGACCTTGTTGGATCAATCTTGACCATTGAATTCTCTAGAGAATTCAAATTCTATTATAAATACCCCCTCCTCAAGGGAATTTTCAACACTTTTGATTTGAGCAACTACATGCTGCCCATTTGCTTTCCTAAAGATTTTGCATTCTCATAACTACATGCTACCAATTTGAATCCTCAATCTTTTACCATCATCTAGCCATCTTTTTAATCATTTTGCACCTCTAATCTTGCATTTAGTCATTCAAGCAATCATCTAAGGAGCACACAATCCATTCTAAGCAAGGGCCAATCAAAGAGATAGCAACAACAAGGAAGGTGAAATCGTTTGTGTCTTATTTTGTCCATTTTCCTTATTGTTTATCACTCTTTTGGCTAATCTTGAGGTGTCCTTGGTATTTTATCATTTCACATTTCTTAGTTATTTTGTACATTTAGAGTAGGATAGATATCAAGGTATCACATTTCTGGCACACCCAGTGGGACCCACAAATGGGTCTTGCATTTAAATTCCCTTTTGGATTAAGTATTTTGCAGGAAAAACTCACAGAAAGGTGGCAGCGCCCTCTGCTTTACCGCAGAAAGGCAGAAGTGCCCCCATTTTACCACAGAATGGCAGCAGCGCCCTCTTGGCCACTACAAAAAGGTGGTAGTGCCCCACATCTGAAAGTTTTATTCCTTCTAACACATTTGCTGTGATTAGGGATATATTTAGAAGGTTTTTCTAACACTTTTCTTGCAGTGGGAGGGGCATAACTTTCCTTTTTTTCTTTAAAATCTGACAAAGTTTACCACAGAATGGTGGCAGCACCCTCTTGGCCACTACAAAAAGGTGGTAGCGCCCCACATCTGAAAGTTTTATTCCTTCTAACACATTTGCTGTGATTAGGGATATATTTAGAAGGTTTTTCTAACACTTTTCTTGCAGTGGGAGGGGCATAACTTTCCTTTTTTCTTTAAAATCTGACAAAATTTACCGCAGAATGGCGGCAGCACCCTCTTGGCCACTACAAAAAGGCGGTAGCGCCCCACATCTAAAAGTTTTATTCCTTCTAACACATTTGCTGTGATTAGGGATATGTTTAGAAGGTTTTTCTAACATTTTTCTTACAGTGGGAGGGGCATAACTTTCCTTTTTTTCTTTAAAATCTGACAAAGTTTACTGTAGAAAGGTAGAAGCGCCCTCTAATCTTGCTACAGAAAGGTGGAAGCACCTTCTAATCTTGCTGCAGAAAGGCAGAAACGCCCCTATTTTTGCTGCAGAAAGGCGGAAGCGCCCCTATTTTGCTGCAGAAAGGTGGAAGTGCCCCCATTTTTGCTGTAGAAAGGTGGAAGCGCCCCCATTTGGCTGCAGAAGGGTGAAAGCGCCCCAAAATAGCATAGTTTGGAAGGTAAAACAGTCATTTTAGCTTCGTTTTTGCTCCTGTTTTTTGCTATTTTCAAGTAGTAACCCTCTAACATTGTTTTGGAAAGGATATTGGTGTTTTTTGCTAATTTTTTGCAGCATATTGTGGCATAATTTGACCAAGGATGAATAAGAAAACAGTTAACATTTGCTTGTAGGACCATCTATTTGATCGGATTTTCAAAAAATTATCTTTGTTGTTTTGCAACATAGTCTAATTAGGGGGAATCAACTTCATTGCTTGCTATGATTGTATGTTCTTGTGTTACCCAAGGGGGCATTAATTTGTTTTCGCTTTCCCCTTGCACTTCGTGTGAGCCTGGGGAGTAGTTGGAAACAGTTAGTGTCTTCTTTCTAGTGGGACATGCTTGGGGATTTCATCACCCCAAGGGATGATTCCAACCACGCGTACCGGCAGGGTATATAAAGGGGGGAGAATGAAAGTCTTACCCCAATCCAGTCACGTCGTAATTGGCAGAGCGTCGAAGCTAGGGTGATACCTAGATAGACGTAAAGAGTTGGTCCGAGCCTTTCAGTATCTCGCTGGGGTTCTCGACTCACGCTTGTGACGGGCTGGTATTCACGATTGTGCCTCACGTACCGAAAGTATATTGAGGACTCCCTAGAAGCCTTGTGCATCTTAGATTAAGACTTTGCCTAGCCATACCCTTAATATTAATCATAGGATCGTGCTTGTTTGAAGTGTTTCTCGTGAAAAATCTGTGAAATCTTTGATACTTTGGCCTTACTTTATCATTTTGCATCCTTGCCATAGCCATTGCCATCAAAACCAAGCTTTGTCTTACTGCAGAAAGGCGAAAGCGCCCCTATTTTGCTGCAGAAAGGCGGAAGCGCCCTCTTTTTTACTGCAGAAAGGTGGAAGCGCCCCCATTTTGCTGCAGAAAGGCGGAAGCGCCCCTGTTTTTGCTGCAGAAAGGCAGAAGTGCCCCTGAAAGCTGTAAACGCCCCTAATTTTGCTGTCTACACCCCAGATTTTGCTATCAACACCCCTGAAAGCTATAAAGACCCCTAATTTTGCTGTCTACGCCCCTAAAAGCTGTAAACACCCCTGATTTTGCTGTCTACGCCCCTGATTTTGCTGTCAACGCCCCTGAAAGCTGTAAATGCCCATGATTTTGCTGTCTATGCCCCTGATTTTGCTGTCAACACCCCTAAAAGAAATCAACGCCCTTGATTTTTCTATCAACGCCCTTAATTTTGCTATCAACACCCCTGATTTACTGCAGAAAGCTGACTATGCCCCTAACTTCCCGGGGCCATCATTTACAAACCGTACGTCGAATCGACTTCGTTCAAAAACCAAAGTTGCTTAATTTTTCAAGTTCTATCCATTAGTACCTTCCATTCCCTCCCATCAATAATTTTACCATCCCAGGGCGGCCACGCCCCGCATTGCAAGGTGGACACGCCCCTAACTTCCCGGGGCCATCATTTACAAACCGTATGTCGAATCAACTTCATTCAAAACCCAAAATTGCTCAATTTTTTGAGCTCTATCTAGTGGTACCTTTTGTTTCTTCCTATCTAATAAAACCAATCCATTCCTCCAATCATGTAATCAATCCAAGCACACCAATCCTATCAAGTTTATCCAATCACAATTATCCAATGAACATCATCTAATCATTTGATCCTATCTAATCACATTGATCTAGTACTTTAATCAAATTCATCAAATCATCTACCCGATCCAATCATCTGTTTACCGAATCCCATCAAAATCAAAATCAATCCCACCCAATCATCCTAAGCTGAGCTTTTGTCCAATCCTGATCTGAGCTTGACCAAAATCCCAATTTGAGCTTTAATCTATTCCCATCCAAAATCTTTTATCCATCCTCTTTATCCTGTCATCATCATGAATCCTTACCCTCCATCAATAGTAGTCAAGGGAAACCCTAATTACGTTGACGACGATAATGAAAGTCTTGTCGATCAAGAGGTATACGACATAGATCCCCTTGACACTATCATCTCTAGTAAGCTTTCTCCACCCACTTTCCAAAACCAAATTAAGCCTAATCATGTTCCTTATGCTACCTTTGACAAGGGGTATCGAGTACCTTCCCCTTCCCCATCTACATCATCCTCTTATTCAACATCCATATCCTCTTATCTTCATCTTCCATCACAATATTCCTATTACAATTCCCCATATATGACCCCTTATCCTAATCATCTTTTCTAGTCTGTCCATACTAATCTTACATCCACACCCTTTTACCTTAATCCTACATCCACATATCCTCATCTTAATCCACCATCCCAATACCCTTATTATAATCCATCCCCCACATCCTCTTGTCCCACTACACCACCTATATCCTCTTGTCCTAATCCACAATCCATGTCCCCCTATCTTAATTCACCACTCCAATATCCTTACGTTAACCCTCCATCCAATCCTAGTCCTCCATCTACTCCTAGTCTTCCATCTAATCCCATTCATCCATCTACTCCTAGTCCTCCATCCAATCCCATTCATCTATCTACTCCTAGTCCTCCATCCAATTCTAATCCCCCATCTACTCATAGTCCTACATTCAATCCCATTCCTCCATCTAACCTTAGTCAACCAATCCATAATCCCTCATCCATTTCTACCACCCTAGCCAAGCCAACCATATGCAAGTCTCTCATTTCAGAAGTTCTCCAAGGACTCATTACAAAGAATCCACCCCCAACTCCACATCTTGAAGTCATGGAACCATGCCATCTAGATCTATCATCCACAGTCACTAGTGATGAGACCCTTCTCCTCACCACACCTATTATTGACGTTACCACCCCTAGTACTACGCAAACCATTGAACCCACTAAATCCATTGAACCCTTATCTCCTACTCCAAGAACCACCGAATCCATGGAAGACACCCAATTCCAATCCACTCTCTCTACTCCTAGATCCACCCAAATCCAATCCACTCCTCCCACCCCTAGTAGCACCAAAATCCATTCCGATAACTACATCGAATCTTCCATCCCTCCATCTTCCCCACTTGAAGAGTCCCAACAAGACTCCATTATCATGCCTCCTGCACACGATGAGTCATGCCAAGAGTCTAATCCAAAGCATGCCAGCATATCCCCTTCTCCAAATCAAGATCCTACCATCCAATCTAGTCCACCTCAAGATCACAATCCCCCATCCATTCCATCCCATGATCCCCTTTTCATTCAAGCTTCCACAGCTCCATCTCCATCTCCATCGCATGAGCATACTACCACAAATCCAGATCCTATCATGGCCCCTACTCCCTCTCCTACTGTTGTTATCCCATCATCTCCCTCTCGTAATCCCCCATTATCGCCTAAAAATGCTATGCCCACACCGCTTGCATATCCCCTTGGTCCTCTCACATTCCTCCATGGTGGTCTCCTCGTAGAAGAAAAACAAATCATATACACCAACCCTCCTCTTCCACCTAATAATGAACTTGCATCATTCTTCTAGAATAACAAAAATCCTATCCTAGATCGAATACTCAAGAGAATGAACTTTCAAGGAAAAGGTTTAGGCCTTCATGAGCAAGGTATTATAGAGCCCATCCAAGCTAAAGAACATTGGTATCTACAAGGTCTTGGATGTACTACTCATGACTCACACTCCAAAAATGTTGGTACAACCTCTAGATTTCCTCAACGAGCCTTTTCCAAAAGAATTATCGGCTCTTCCCATCGCCCCACCAAATCATATGTGTCCATCCCTCCCCCTCTATCGTATCACCTCAAAACCATCATCCATCTTCCTCCTTCATCTGCTCCATCCATTTTGGGTCCTTACATCCCTCCATCTACCATCTCCAATCCTCCATCTACCATGCCCTTGTTTCCTCCAAGTCTTATGTCTATTTTGGGCCCCTATATCCCAAACTCACCTCCTCCATCTCGTCCTATCCATCCTTTCATCCATCCAACACCTATCCATCTCATCCATCATAAACATCCCTCTCACATACCCCATGGTCAGGATCAACAAAGGCACATACCTACACATTCTCCATCTACATGTAATCCTCGTAATCCTACCTCCATCACTCCACATCATCCATCTTCTCACACCCATCCCATTACTACTAAAATCACTTTGGTTGTTAAAGAAAAAATGCATCAATATAAACATCCACATGAATCAAAAGCTTCCCATGTCCCCTCTAAAAGACATGTTAAAGCAAAGCAAAATCAAATCCAAAATCCAAATCAAGTCTGTAGGCCGCAAAGGTCCACCAAAGCAAACACCAAAACCATGTGGATCCCAAAGAAAATAAATGAAGCCTCCATAAGAACATCCCAAGTCGCTAATCTAAAAGCTAATCATACACCTCTTTCATCTCCTAAGTCTATTTTAGGTCCTTATGTCCCAAAATTCACCATTCCATCTCCTCCATTATCCCCACATTCTCAATCCATTAATCCTCTTATCTTTTCACATCCACCACCACATGTGCCAATGTTGCTCTTGAACACATCTCCCCATCACATATCCACCCCATCATTCTATCCATACCCTTTCCAGCATCCCATCCATTATCCCATGTATCAACCTCATCAAATCCATCTAATTCATCCTCATGCATAATCCATTTATCCTAATAAGGTTGTACCAACATCCAACAGTCACTTCAAACATGGGCTCTTAACACCTTAATCCTTATCACATGTCTTCTAAATCTGCTTATCCACTTCCTTATCCTTACCCATCTCCTTCTACATGACCTCCAAAAAGTCAAAAAGTTCAAAAAAACAAAAAAAAACAAAAACAAAAACAAAAAAAAAAGTAAAGAGAAATAATCCATCCAATGGTGAAAACTTGGCAAACAAGTGCCTTGGATAACTACCATGATGAAAACCTGGTAAACAGGAATCATGCGTAAATCCCCATTTGCACTTGGGGGAAACTTCCTGATATGCATTCCCTCCATCCGCTATGCTTCTAGCTATGCACCTGTCTCCTTGTTATCCATCCTCTTCATAAATCCCCCCCATCCCACCTATCTTCTGCATCCTACCATCATATCCCATTTATCTCCCATCCCTCCATCCTTCTTGTGATCTTGATCAAAATAAGGGCACCTATCTCTGCATGCTTTGGACACCTATTGGTATACATTTCGTTCATCCATGTTCTATCATATTCCTTAGCCACCCATCCTATCCTCATCTAATTATCTCCTTTATCTTCCCATCCACTTGTCTTCCATCCCTCATGCCTCCTCATATATGACATATCTAGAGTGGGGGCATCTGCTTCCTTTGTGACATAGTCCTTGGAGACATCCATCTATCCTAGCATCCCTTTCATCTCCCAATCCTTATGTCCCTATCCATCTATCATAACATCCCTTCATCTCCCTATCTATCTATCATAGCATCTCTTCCATCTCCCCATCCTTATCTTCACATCCATCTATCCTAGCATCTCTTTCATCTCCCAATCCTTATGTCCCTATCCATCTATCACAACATCCCTTCCATCTCACCATCTTTATCTTCGTATCTATCTATCCTAGCATCCCTTTCATCTCCCAATCCTTATATTCCCATCCATCCAAACAATCCCTCCCCTCCCCTATCCCTATATCTTTATCCATTCTTCCATCTTTATCCTCATCCCATCTCATCCCATCTCACAATCCCTTGTCATTGGTATTTGGCTATAGGCCTCCCCCCATTCAACCCAATGCTATTTATCTCATCATCATCACCCCTACTTCTCTTGCACATCTTTCTAATTTCCTATCACTTTTCATCACTCACCTATCTATCATATCATCCTCCCAAGTCATTTTAATGATTTGGATAACTATCCCATCCCTGAGCTTTATGTGAATCGTCATCATCCTATCCAATCCAATCCAACAGGTCTATCCTATCTTGTTGTATCGGTCCCATCTTTTTATCCACTTATCCTATCATCTTATCATCCTTTATCCATTGTTTTCCTTTGGTCTTGTCGAACTACGTTGCCCCTGCACTTTCACGTAGGCAAGGTTGATCATTTGATCCACCCCTGGGGTTCTATCATCGATCTTCATTGTCCACTTTGCTCTTCTATCGTCTATCATCAGTCTTTCTCCTTTTTTCCATCCTATCTTTACCATCCATCAAGGTCTCCATCTTGGTCAGTCATCAGCCTTTTATCAAACTACGAGGGCTCTGCACTTTCACGTAGGCAAGGCTAATCTTTGATCGGCCCCCGAGCCCCTAGGTCTTCAGGGTGTGTCAATCTCATGTCTTATCTCCCTTGTGTCATGTCATCAAGCTATGCCCTTACTTATCTAGCTGGTTCTCAACAAACAAGAGCCACTTATATCATCAAATCCAATCAGTTTGAATATCTTGCGTCATATCAATATTTTAGCTTAGTACCCATCATCGGTCTCAACAGGATGCATCATTCCTAACAAACCTTATCAATCCCATCCCTCCCTTGGATCCTATGGCAAAGGACATTTGAAATTGATTGCAATCTTTTGATGCTTTTGGATTTTGTTTATCATTTGAGCTCCCTATCATCACTTGTCAAGACCGCCATAATCCATCATATTATGGTGTGTTTTGATTGGTCAACATAGGGGCATATCTTGATTTTTTTATGTCTATTTGTGTCTTCTTGGTTGTCCCACATAGTACCCACCAAGATCCGTGAGGTCTTGTGTTATGTTGGGGCATCCTTTTGTGCTTGTGGTTATCTCAATACCTGGCCCGACCAAGGTCTTTGTGACTTTGGGGTGTTGGGATAGCCCTCTTGTCTGTTGTGTTTATTTCATGCATTAGACACTATTACGCCTTGGTTCCACATACCTTGGCACTTGGTGCCTTATGCTATAGCAAAAATCAGTGCTCCAAAGATGTCAAATTGCATTAGGATTGCATCTCATTTTCCATTCTATCGTCTTGCATGTATCCCCCCATCCATCCTTATCTCTATCCAATCTCCATCCATCCCACTTAGCCCGAATCATCTAATCATATCCTTGGTCTAGTTCTCAGTCTTGTTACTAGCCTTGACCCATCATCATCATCATCCATTAGTATCCTTCCCTATCCCTTTGGCGTTGTTTTGGGATGTATCATTCCCTCATCAACAACACTTTCATCATCATCATCATCAGGAGGTATTCTTCCCTATCCCTTTGGTGTTGTTTTGGGATATATCCTTCCCTCATCAACAACACTTTCATCATCATCATCGGGAGGTATTCTTCCCTATCCTTTAGTGGTGTTTTGGGATGTATCATTCCCTCATCAATACCACTCAGTGGGATGTATCCTTCCCTATCCTCGTGTTGTTTTGGGATCTTTAATTCCCTCATTGACAACCCTCCATCCATCATCAACCCATTTTGGCTTGTACCTTGACTGGGGCAACATCACCTTTTGTTCTCAAATCCATTTGTGCTTCATCCATTTCCATATCACTTACTCTCTTCCCCATCACCTTGCATCATATTCCTCATCTCCCTTGCATCATCATCTATTTCGAGGCACACGCGTGTTCTCTTCAACCATGTCCTCTCAGGGGCATCCTTCATCCCTAATTTTCATCATTTTTTTTCCCTTTCCTAGTCACTTCCTTTGGATACTGGGGCATCTTTTCCAATCTAACCATCTTCTTCTAGGTTCTATGCGTATTCTTTTGAAATGATGCTACTTCAAACACCATCTCAAGAGGGGCAAATGTAGACATCTAAGGGGGGTCTTTCCCCGGTTCGCTTAAATCAAACATCCTCTTGTCTGAGTTAATTGGGTAATATTACTATTATTTAGTAATATCTTTAATTCTGCCAAATCTAAGATTATTTAACTAATTTCGTACCTTGCCCTCCTAAACCATTTCTAATCCTCTAATCCATTTCCTATCTTTCATTAAGGATGTGCACATGCCTAATCCTTGATTATTAGATGTGTCACATCCTCCAACTTTTGCAAGTTGGCTTTTAATCCTAATCAGCCCAATTATCCCTACTAATTAATTAAGCCTAATCATTCTCCAAGGAATTTTTAATTCCTTTTTATTCTTCCTAGATTTCCCTCTTTTATATGTGAATTTTTAATTCACATTCCATCCTTCCAAGGCTTCTAGAACCTTGGACTTGTCACAATCTCCACATGTGACCAACCTTGGACTTGTCACAATCTCCACATGTGACCAAGTCCCACCTTTTGGAGCCCATCTTTTATCTTTTAGACTTTCCTAGGAATGTGAATTTTTAATTCACACTTATTTCCCCAACCACCTTTCCTTTTCCCATGTAGATTTTTGAGGAATTCCAAAATTCCTCAAATGTCCCTTTCACTCCCACTTGGGGACAAGAAATCCCTTTTTGTGGAAATCTTCTCACTCCCCAAGGTGCATGTCCTTTTTCCACCTCATGTACCTTCTTGACATCTCATCTCCATCTCATATCCCCTTGGCCACTTCACCCTCCACATGTCAAGATGTGAGGGCTTGTGGGTTCTCAACCTACCATAGCCCTTCATCTTGACCTTGTTGGATCAATCTTGACCATTGAATTCTCTAGAGAATTCAAATTTTGTTATAAATACCCCCTCCTCAAGGGCATTTTCAACACTTTTGATTTGAGCAACTACATGCTGCCCATTTGCTTTCCTAAAGACTTTGCATTCTTATAACTACATGCTGCCAATTTGAATCCTCAATCCTTTACCATCATCTAGCCATCTTTTTAATCATTTTGCACCTCTAATCTTGCATTTAGTCATTGAAGCAATCATCTAAGGAGCACACAATCCATTCTAAGCAAGGGCCAATCAAAGAGATAGCAATAGCAAGGAAGGTGAAATCGTTTGTGTCTTATTTTGTCCATTTTCCTTATTGTTTATCACTCTTTTGGCTAATCTTGAGGTGTCCTTGGTATTTTATCATTTCACATTTCTTAGTTATTTTGTGCATTTAGAGTAGGATAGATATCAAGGTATCACAGTAACCATTGACTTTTGGAAGTGAATATTCTTGTAGTTTAGATTTATTGGTGATTTATGGGCACGAAAGTGCTAAATTGAATTAGCTATGGAATTTGTGTTATAAATATTAATATGAACATAATGTCCATTTTTGGTTAAATGGTAGAAATCTAGTTGAGCATGTTACAATAAGTCCCTCTCACTCCAACTCCCTCTCTCTCAAATATCCCTCCCACCCTACCTAGATAAGTCCCTCTCACTCCAACCAACTCTCTCCCACTCCCTCTCTCTCTACCCCCCTCTCTTAGGTCTCTCCCTCCCACCCCCTCTCCCTCTCTCAGGTCTCTCTCACTTACTCCCTTTATCTCTCTCTCTCTCTCTCTCACTCCCTCTATCTC
Source organism: Sequoia sempervirens (assembly GCA_007258455.2). NCBI lineage: Eukaryota > Viridiplantae > Streptophyta > Pinopsida > Cupressales > Cupressaceae > Sequoia > Sequoia sempervirens. The sequence continues at coordinate 27,284 of VDFB02046435.1, forward strand.
TCTCCCACTCATTCCCTCTCTCTCACTCCCACTCCCTTTCTCTCGCACTCCTCTCTCCCTATCTTTCAAGTCTCTCACTTTGGTACCCTCCCTAGATAAATCTCTCTCCCTCTATCCCTCCCACTCCAACCCCCTCTCTCCCATTCCCTCTCTCTCTTTCTCCCTCTCTCTCAAATCTCACCCTCCCACACCCTCTCCCTCTCTCTCTCACTCCCTCTATCTCTCTCCCACTCCCTCTCTCTCACTTCGTCTCTTTTCCACTCACTCTTTATTGCACTCCCTATATCTAAGGTCTCTTTGTCTACCACTATACCTAGATAACTCTCTCTCTCACTCCATATATCTCTCTTCCACTCACTCCCTATCTCTCCCACTCCCATCTCTCACACTTCCTCTCTCTATATCTCAATTTTCTCCCTCTAGCACCCTACCTAGATAACTCTCTCTCTCTCCCTCTCCCTCTATCCCGCCCACCCTACCTAGATAAGTTCCTCTCACTCTAACCCCTTATCTCCCTCTCTCTTGGGTCTCTCCCTCCCACCCCCACTCCCACTCCCTCTCTCAAGTCTCTCACTACCCCTCTCTCTCTCTCTCAGGTCTCTCCCTCCCTCTCCCACCCTACCTAGACAAATCTCTCTCTCTAATAATTCTCCCTCCCTTTAAATACATACATGCATACATACATAAAGATAAGAAGACATACATACATACAGGCATGCAAATACATACATACATACATACATACATACATAGAAGCATACATACATACATATGTACATGTCATACGAGCATACATGCATACATACATATAAATATATATACATACATTTAGTAGACTATCATTTAACATAAAGTAAGACATAACGTGAGCACATTATAATTTTCTCGTGCTATGTCTTGCTTAAGAAACTCAAGCATAAACACAATAAAATATGTCAAAACTATGAAATAATGTGAGTGAATTATAATGCGCTCATATTATTTCTTGATTTAGGAATCCCAAAGCCTTAGGCTTGGTATTTTCTTTGGAATAGCAATCCAAAGGCTCAAAGTGCCTTCCCAATGTCCAAAGATGTGTTTTTTGCAAATTTTACAATATTTCACATAATCGTGTTTATGCTAAGCATCAAGTTTGCACGTGTTTCAATGCATAACAAATTGAACACCTAAGTAATGTTAGGCTCTCTATTAGCTATCTAACAATGTAATTTTTTTCACATTTTGACAATGTTAAGCCTTTCATCTTTAATTTCTTTTATTTGTGTGTCTATTTTTTGGAAAAAACCAGTGTTTGGTATTTTTTTCTTTATAAATTAACCGTTCATCAAAATTTCAAATAAATTACATTTTTAGAAACTAGACTCCATCCTACACATATTAATATATATACATATTCAATTAGTTTTCAAAATATATAGAGGTAGCATGATCAAAATTCTATTTTTTAGGAAGTATCCACTTTAAAAATTTGTAAGAAATAAAATATTCATTAAAAATTATCAGAAAAATCAAGCATAAACTACATGTTGTTAGCTAATTTCTCACTAAAAAGATTTTAAAAATATCAAAAAAAAAAAAAACCTTTTGAGGGAGCCACAAAAGTCACTATGTTATGTTTTTTTGACAAAAATAGCACCAATTTATGTGGCTCCCTCTTTTGAACCCCTTAATATCTCTCATTTAAAAAAAAAGTAGTTTAGAAAGTACACTTAGAGCATTACGATCCTTTTTTTTGTTGCATCTAAACTTTTTAAGTGTAACTATCCTCAATTTCACCCCCAAGGTCAATATTTCCTGATTTCAAAAATAAAATGGCCACTTAAGACCCCTTTTTGCCCCCACATATTTTGAAACTTACCCTCATTTACCTCTTGATCAATCATTCTAAGATTCATTAAATCCACCTAGGCCTTATGGTTAATCCATAACAACATGTGCATAAGCACAAAGTTGTGTGTGAAGTACAATGGAGCATTGGACTCCTTCAAAGCTATCAACTGCTTATGCATTTCCTCAAAAATATGTAAAGAATAATCAAAACCTCTATTACCATCCTTATTCTTAATATCCATGACCATTTTCATCATGGAAATATGCATCTCAATATCATATTTTCTTCCCAACACTTGAGACAAGCAGAAGTAGGTGATTTGGAAATAATCTTCGAACTCATCACAATTGAATGGTTTGAAATACTTTGGTGAAAAATTCATTTCATTCTTCCTTGCATCCCTTCACCTATTTCTTTGCCACACATGGTTTCTATAACCATACTTGTCCCTTTCATATTTTTGACATAGTGCATTAATGTTGATAGCCTCAGTGGCTGAAGGATTCAACCCAAAAGTAGTCACAATCTAACTCCTTGTGTTGTCAAGCAATGGGGCTCCTTTATCAATTTTAATAGTCCTTACCTTGGGGTCATAGAATTTTGTAGGAAATGGGAGCATATCAACTTTAACAAAAACATTTGGCACTAGAAGCTTTCCTATGTCACACATCCATAAATTATGAGATGGTCAAGGATATGTTTGCCTCTTGTGTGCATATTTAAACAAATCCCATCCACTTTGAGGCACAATGATGTCACCAACTTTCCTTGCTCTATCTTGAAGATTATCAAATAATACACCCTCACTTGTATCCCTTTTCCCTACAACCTTGGCTCCCACAAACAACTAAAGAGGATCATTCTCCATAAACCTTGTATAATCCCTCTTGACCCCCTTTGATTTTTATTGTGTCTTTGAAGGTGTAGGTTTTGGATTGTCAACCTTAAATTTAGTCCTTTTAGGATTGGGTTTAGCCTTAGAGGGTTCACTAGCCCGAATCATCTTGTAATTTTGACAAAACTAGGATTTTGAATTAGCAATAGCTTAATAGAATTATACAAGTTTTTTAACTTAAAATTTCAAAAAAAAACCTATTTATGCTTTTCACTAATTAAACTAGGGCTTACAAACTTTCCCTTCACACAAAAATATAAAATGCAATGACCCTAACTTATAAACCATACTACTACTATTGGTTTTCCTTTTCAATTCACCCTTTACTAAAAATTCTACATAGAATAGTAGAAATCCAATTACGTAGGAAACCCTAGCTATTCTACTCTTCGAATTGGATCACCTCTGATTCCATTTGCATCCTCACCTTCAAATTCTTTCTAAAATGATGAAAATTTCCATAATTCAATCTTCTATGGTCATTGGGATCAAGTAGATATCTCATTAATGGAAAAAGATGACTTGTGCGAGCAAACATGAGCATTATGTCAAATAGTCATTCTAGTTTGAATTTCAACCATTGATCTATTATTTTAAAACAATATCAATGCTTATCACATGCCTTTTGCATGTCGCTCCTTTCTTTTTGGTACCTTGGCATGCTTGATCACGATTTGAACAACAAATGTGATGGCATGAGATGCTACCATGTACCCACCTTTGAAATCTACCACCAACTTTTCTCTATCGACTACTACTCATCACCTTTATGCTCTCAACTAGATGACTTGAAAATGTGATGTTAAGAGTTGATTCAATGTATAGGAACTTAATTCCATCACATATCACACAAAGGTTATAGGGTTGCTAAGATGAAAAATCGATGTGAAGGCGTCCCACAATGGAAGGAATATTCTAGAGTATATCCTTCATCCTTCCATTGCACATACCATTTCTTTTTCCACCCTTTCATTTATTATTTTTAATGTATTAGAATCACATAATGAAAAAGTAAAGAAAAAATTTCATTGCACATCACTTCCTTCCTTTTCTTCAAAAGAGTGCAATCTACGATACAAAGGATGTATGTGATGTACTAACATGGTGACACCTATATGTGGAATATTCTTTAAAGTGGTCCCTCTTCTTCCTTTCTTCTATGAAGCACATCACATATCACATTTTAGGTGTGAGCCCTTTGATGCACAAATGTGATATGAAGAGAGGTCGTGATGATTTGAAACCTATCCCAACATCTTTTGGTATATTCTTCATTCCTTTCAAAATTTCCATCACTCATCACATTTAAGAGGCTAGTAGATAATGAGCTAACCATGATGTGAACAAAAAATGTGATGTAAGAGAAAGATCAACAAGGAATCACATATCACGCAAATGGTTTGGGAAAGCTTAAGAATAAATGTGATGTAATAGAGATATGTGATATGCAGGAAACAACTATGCATCGTACATCGCTAAAAGGCCACCAATGGCTAGGAAATAAAAGTGTGATATGAAGAAGGCTTGTGATGTGAAGCAAATAGTAAGGCATCACCCATCACAAAGATGAAGCTGGAAGTGCAGAGGAAAAATGTGATGCATTGGAAGTTTGCAATGGGAATACTTAAGTGAATCAAATACGCACATGCTTTATAAGTTGTTCTTAAAGAAGGGGCCACCTAGGTAATTTGGGTAAATAGGACTTAATAAAACCAAATGCATAGGTCCAACTTAGGATAAGTGGGAGAAATATTTCAAAACATTGACCATAGGAAAAATTAAAACCATAGACCATAATAAAAAGGATTTCTATGTAAAGAGACAAATTTGTAACGCTAGGCACAAGGGGTTGATCAACACATCAAGAAGAATTAGTAACTTGGACAATTGGGAACTGATTGTAACAGGTCAATGAAAATTTCAATCAAAATCATCAAGGGTAAAATGAATTAAGGTTTTCCTCCCAAAGGTTGATAAACCGTAGACACTCTAGCATAAACCCTACCCATGAGGAATCCAATTAAGCCAAGCAATAATGGACTAAAAATTAGGGGAACACTGAACTTTAGAAGGGTTCCACTAGTATATAACAAGGTCCTTATTCCCATGTTGTTGGTCAATATTTACCTCTCCATTATTGATAAGGTCTTGGATAACGTTCTTTAGTCTCATACAATTTGATGTTTTATGTCCCTTAGTCTAGTGAAATTCATAATGATCTTCATCTCTATACCATGGAGGTTTGACTTGAGGTTGTTGATAGTTTTTGAAATTCGGGAGCATCATGATATTTGACCGAATCAACTTATGTAACACTATTTCAATAGGCTTCCCCAAGGGTGTATATTTACGCCATTGTGGGTAATTTTTTTGCCTAGGTGGTGGTCATCTTGGTGGTTTTGCATTGTTAATAGTTTGTTGATTGTTTGGTGGTTGTGTGTTCTGATATTGTTTATTCACTTTTGGTGGATCATTTATCACAACTTTCACATCAACTATGACATCATTAGTAACGTTCTTATTTTTGGCTCATATACGAGGTTTGTCACTAGAACTAGACGATGGAAAATTATCTTTGTAAATTTGTATTGCTCCTTTTGTGATGACGTCCCTCTCAATGTTAAGGCCTTTGGATATGGTTTCCTCATATTTTGACATACATTTCATTCTTAATTGGAAGGCTAAATCTATTTCCACATTTCCAACAATGATTTCTAATTGTTGCTTTTCCAGTGTTGGCCATTTACATTTGCTTGCTCTATGTCTCCATTGTTCTAAGAAGGATGCAAATGCTTATCCCTTGTTTTGTTTAAGGGTTTAGAGTTCCTCCAAGCTTACATCTACATCAATATTTTAGGATAAATGGGGTACAAATTGTTCTATTATCTCTTGAAATGTCTTGATTCTTAGAGGTAGGTGTGAAAACCACTCTATAGATTGGCCTCCAAAACTTCTTAGGAATAGACGCATCAAGTATGAATCATTGCATGCTACTTCCATGCAAGCCACATAAAACTCTCTAATGTCCTCATCTGGATTACCATTCCCATTGTATTTGTCCAATTTAGGTATCTCAAGTCCTAGGGGATATGGTATCATTGTGATATTGTGATCAAATGGGTAAGTCCATAAATCTTGCAATGTGTATGACTTTTTAGTTTTCCATGTTTGAATATCTTGGATTTTCTATGTGAGTGTCTTGATTTGTGAAGATATATCATTTGTAGGATTGTTCAATGGTGGAGTATATGTTGTGTATTATGGAATGATGATGAATTGTAAGCTGGATTTTGATGTGATAGTGTGTTGTTGTTGTAAGTGTTATATGGTGTGAATTTTGGATCAGTGTGATATTGTGGATTTGGAGGTGATGAAGTTGGTGGTATATTATATGCTCCATATGAATGATTTGTGACATTTTGTTGAGAATTGACATATTGTTGTTATTGATTATATTGCAATATTTGTGGTTGTTATTGTTATGGAACAAGCAATTGTTGTTGAGCATACTATTGTTGAGCTTGTAATGCTTGTAATTCTTGTTGTTATTATAAGTCTTGTTGAGCTTGTGATGATTTTTGATCTTGTAAGGCTTGTTTTTGTGCAATGGCTTGTTGTTGAGCTTTCCAAGCTTGTTATCTTTGAGGAGATGCGATGATGTGTTGTGGAGGTGGAATGATGTTTTGATTTGATGTGATGTATTGGTTTTGTGGAATGTTATTATGGTTGTGTTGTGATGGAGGGATGTTTTTATTTTTACCTTGGTAAGCTTAGTATTGCTAATGTTGTGGGATTAAGTTTTGATTTTGTGATACTTGATGTTCTATATTTTAATTTGAAATATTTTGATTTTGATGAGGGGAAACTTGACTTTGATATTGGGATGTTTGATGTTGTTGTGATATGATATTTTACAAGATTTGATGTTGTAGAGGAGCATGATGTTGTGAATTCATTTGATTTGGCACCCTCGATGTTTAGGTATTTGTTGCGGACCTTGATTTTGTGTCAATTGATTTTGGGACATTATGGACCCTAATTTTGTGTCAATTGATGTTGGGGAATTTGTTGAGGATTTCCTTGATTTTATGACAATTGATGTTGGGACATTTGTTGATGTTGTGATATGTATGTGTTAAGGGCCTTGATTTTGTGACCCTAGATATTGTTGTGATATTTGATGATCTTGACATTGTTGTGATATGTATTGAGAACATTGAGGTTGTTGTGATATGTGTTGAGAACATTGAGTCTGTTGAATACCTTGAGTTTGTTGTGATATGTTTTGAGAACCTTGAGGTTGTTGTGATATGTGTTGAGAACCTTGAGGTTGTTGAGTACTAGGGATAACATGAAATATGGGTGGAACATTGGTATTAGTGTTTTGAGTGTCCATATTTACATAATTCCCTATACTTTAGGGATTTCCATGTTGACTTGTAAGACTAGTTGAATCCATCCTAGTGGCAATTGGTTGACTTGGTACATTCAATGAGGATGGTTTAGGTAGTTGTACAACATTATGTACCAAAGAGTCACTTTGAAAAGGTTGATTAATTGGTGTCATACTTGTGGATGGTTATTCTCTTAATGTATTCAAATCAAAATTTTGGGGAATTTTTTCACCTCTTTGTGTGAGTTTGAGCAAGTATTGACTTAGATTTTGATTCAACATTGTCTTGATGGTGTGAGTAAGTTTTGGGTCTTGTTCCATCTCTAGTAATTCTTTGGTGGAGAATTCTTGATGATTATTGGCAATTTCTTCTATTGGAAGCCTTACTTGTCGAGATGATTGAGATGGGGGTGGATTGTGTGGTGGAGTAGGCCTCTAGGATTAAAAAATTGGGCATCCCAAAGATTGATTCACTAGCACTAGTTGTGATGGGTATGTTTGAACCACTAGAGTTTGCTTCCATGTATTTCTTGTGTTGTGATCTTGTTGTTACCATAAAATGTGTATCAAGCCTAGGAATTTTGTGATGTGAATGATGTTGGAATTCCTTGGTTGCTTCAATTTTTTATAATAAAGAACCTATAATAGGTCTAGGAACAATGATGTATGACCTTGTGAATGGGTGAATGATATGAAACTTTCAATTTTTGGACCATAATATAGACTTAAGTTTGGTTGATGTTGATGTTTATGAACTTGCAAACCTTAAGAGTAGACTTGTGACTCCAAGGTGAGTTTTTCCAAAAATATGTGTACTTATCCAACTAAATACTTATCTAGAAATAGATTGTTTCTAAACATAGAGCTAAACTATTTGATGTTGTGAAAAACTTGGTCTAAGAGATTTGGTGCCAAAATTTCAATTTGTTGTGTGTTGATGGTTGATGTTTTGATGAACATTGATTGTTGATTGTTTGTTTGTTGATCCTAACCAAAATCCTAGAAGATTTTTTTAACAAGATTAAGATGTTGAAGAACATGAACTTTGTTTATTGTTTGATGAGTGCTATAAGTGAGCCAAGATTGGTTTTATTTCAGTTTGAACCAATTTCAAATAAATTTTATGTTTAAGAACCAAAAGATAAAATTGGTTTTGTTTGTTGACTATTGCAGTTTTTCAATTTAGGCAAAAGCATTTCTTTTTTCATGCAAAAGCATCAAATTATTGTTCTACAAAAGTGTCAGTATTTTATAGAAGTGTTGATGTTTTGATGGAAGCATTCAAATGTCTAACATTTAGGAATCACTTTATAAAATTGATGCTTTCCCTGACAAAAGCACTAAAATTTGCAAAGGCGCCAATGTGCAAATTGAAGCGTCATTTTGACAAAATAAAAGCATCAATTTGTGCAAAGGTGTTGCACTATTCAAGTAATTTCGTCGATCTATCCAGGGGATCTTTAAAATCCAAGTTGACCTATTATTTTTTATGTTTTGATTTCACAAACATAGTATACAACATGTAAAATTGACTCAATGAGGTAATCAGGTGATTTGTGTGTTCTTTTTCCATAAGAACTCACTTATTGGTATTACAAGGTCTCAACATGAAAAACACACCATATTGCATAACCTATTTAGTATTTAGATTGGGTTTATCTTACTAAAAGTGGGCTTTTTGATAAAATATTACACATAGAATGGGGTGACTAGAGTATATGTGTGTACACAACACACCTCTCACCTTGAAAGGAAAAGTTCCTTACAAAGAGTTTTGTCACCTCAACTATCTTTGGTACATAGCAAGTAACTTCATAGGACAATGCTATCACATTTAACCACTAATAGAAGAGGTTCAAAAGTCTTAGGCCTCTAAAACAATAGGTTTCTAGTGGGTGGAACTTGGTGAACAACACCAAAATCTCAAACATCACCTCAAGAAACTAGAAAACATAGTCCCTAATGCAAGTCTAGAGTACTACATGTGAAAACTGACCTATAGCTTTCTCTCTTAAAGGCCAATTTATTAGTGCACCCAAAAAATTCGCTTGAGGTTGAACCCTTGAGTTCTTTGTTATGATGTGTCTCAAGGAAAGCATCCTACTCAAAATAAAAAAAAGGAGTTACTTTCTCTCTTCACCCAAGATCACACTAGGCATAAGGGGAGAGGATACATAGCAACAACCTTAGGGTTAGAAGGAACACAAATGAAAATTTAAGATGTTTCTCTTCACCCAAGATTCCACTAGGTAGAAGGGGAGAGGATACACATCCAATTTACCAAGTACAAAAGACGGTGAATATAAAATTAATTTTAAGTGAACCAAAATCGATGTATAGTTCAATTTTAACTACATATAAAGGTGCAAATTTTTGGTTAATTTTAAGTCCAAATAATCAATGTGTTCATTTTAACCAAAGAACTTTTTTTTTCATTTTAAAACCTAACATCTAAGTGTGAGTAGTTGTGGGGATCAATTCTTAAAGCACCAATGCTTAATGTGAAACTAAGCTAAAGCATGAAAATGAAAATCTCTAAGGCCATTGTTCACATAAGTGTTGAGAAACACTTTGGAATTCATGATTCATACTTGATGATTTCAATTGACAAGTGTGAGTGAACACTTTTAGCTTTGCTCCATGCTTCCCTACAAATGTCAGTCTCATAAAACAAGCAAAGAATAATAGAAAATAGGTTAGGGTTTGGTAAAAAAAAATCAAATTTGGATCAAACTTTAAAAATTTATGCTTCTATTTTACCTACTAAGGTGTTGCTTTGTTTCAAAAAAGGCATCACATTGTCATACAAAGGCATCATTCTATCAAAAAAAGGTGTCACTCTGTTGGATCGACAAAGGCACTAGAATCTAGTAGAAGCATTGTTATTCAACAAAGGCATCAACCTATCAAACTTGCACAAAAAATAGAAAGTTAGGCAAAGGCATCACTACTTGCAAAGGTGCAAACCTTTAGCATGTAAATGCATCACTATTTGTAAAAGCATTCATCTAGTTGAGATGAAAGCATCACTCTACCTTCTACACCTACAATGTCCAAAAAACTTCAAACAAAATTTGCTAATCGGGTATGTGGGTGCCATCAGGCATGCCAAAATGTCAACATGGAAAGTTAGAAGGATCAAATACAATTGAAATACACCAAGTACATAAACAAATGATCTATCTAAACCATATTCCAATGAAATTGTTGTAAATGCTAACTAAGAATTCAATTAAAATGAAATGGCAAAAGCTAATTGAATTGAAATCCTAATTAAACAAGTGCAAACCTCATCAATTTGGGGGATTAGGGTTGGATTGATGTGGAATGCTTAGAAATCATAATCCATTGTTGATGATGCAAAACTTCAATGGTGAATTGATGAAGAAGGATGGGTTGATTCCAAAAAATACTCTCAAATGGTGAAGGTAAGTATAAATTTATGCAAAATATGGTTGCTCAAATGATTTATCAATACCATTCTCATGAAAATGAGAACTATTTATAGGATTTTTGAATAAATGAATGGCTAGGATCAAATTGGATAATCAATGGATGTAATCAATGAGAGGAGATGGCATGGATCAATGATCAAATCAAAGGATGAGATTACTTAATAACATGGATCAATGATATCAATCAATGGCTCAAATTAATTAAGACAAATACAATCCCTTAATATTAGGAGCATGGAGAAGATATTTCCATGTGGAGGGAAATATTTGAATTCAAATTGGAGGAATATTCTATGAGAATATTCTTTCAATGATTAGAGGAATTAGAAGAAATTAGTCAATTAAATAATTAAGAAATTATTTAATTGTGCAAGTGAAGGAAATTTATAAATTTAATTAAACAATTAGAAACCATTCAACCAAAGTAGGATTTAGGAAATTCAATTAGATAATTTGCATTATTTAATCAAATAACATGAAAATTGGCACAAAAGGGTTGAATTAATCAAACAATATTAATTATCTAATTAATAGAGGAAAAATGATGAATTTAATTAAACAATTGACATTATTTAATTAAATAGGTGAAAATGAGCGAGTTAGGATAAAAATGGTGTTAGTAATCAAATTAGGTGTGTCATATTCATCAAGACATTTTTAGATGTCTACAAATTATTACTTATAGGCTTGGCATTTTCTTCAAGCTCAATAGTGTGTTAGGAAAGCTTAGGGTCAAACCCCTTCAAATCACTATATTTCCAAGAAAAAATATCAACATACTCTTCACATAGCTCAATGAAAGAAACTCTTTCTTCTAATGTGCATATCTTAACCAATTTCAAAAGATTATCTTTGAAAATGCTTACTTGTTCATAGTGATCTTGTTTGACTTGCATGTTCATTTTCCCCTTTTTTTTATCATTAGAATTGAAAAAGGATTCAAATGAGACCAAAACTTTGGGCAACTTGTTCGTTTTTAGTTGTATAATTTTCTTTCCATACTACTATTGCACTTTCTCCTAGTTACTAGTTGAAAACTTAGCCTCCTCAATAAAAAACATATATTTTTTTATCACTATTGAAAACATTTTCCAATGTGCTTGATTATCAGGTATTGAGATTCTTACTACCACTTTTACATATTGGTGTACCTGTTGTCACCTAGAATTGCACCCTTTGCAAATTTTACAAGAAACTAAGCATTCTAGAGCAACATGGGATCACTCCAAGGCTATGGGTCACCTATGATTGAAGTGAACCTCCCGAGAAGGCCGGATTCCTTTGGGTATCACCTAAACTATTGATTCTTTGAAAGGAAAGAGGGAGGAGATACATAAAAATGGAAAAACTAAACCTATGGTGATACACCGTATTAATGAGAAATCATGAAATGAACACAGTAAAACACACACTCGAAAGCTTAATTTGATTGATTTACATACCCAGAACAACATTTTTCAGATTTAATGCTTTAGTCCTAATAGGTTTAGCCTACACATACACCTTGGGAAGGAAAGATCAATTTCACAACCTTAAGATACAAATGCAAAAATGTGAAAACACAGATATAGACTAGCATGTACAAAAGAAAGATACAAAAATGAGGATCAATACAAAGATGAACATGAACTTCCAAGGTAAACTCTGTGTTATATTCAGGATTCCAATTGAGTTACATAAAATATACATTGACTTAGAAAGGATTGATTAAAAATTACTAACTCTTTAGAGTGTGCAATCAGAACTATTTACAAAAAAGGCAAAAATGCATTATATATAGACTGATATCAGCCCATTAGGGCTTACAAAAATATCCCCATTATGAAAAAGATCTATCTCAGATCTTTTGATCAAAATTAATGTTGAAGCCCCTGCGTGTCCATGACAGTGAAGAGTCATCTCCGAGGAAGCCCTCTTCAGATATCTTTAGCTACTGCATTCATTTTGATCTTGTCGTTGTGTTCGATTGAGCTACCTCAGCTGCACCTTGAATGCTCTGAGCCTGCAATAGATACACATTTCCCTTCATCCCTTTGACGTTCCTTAGATTGCCACGGTTGACCCTCAGACCTCTTTGATTGGTTGAGTGAACTACACATAGACTCCAGGTGATCAATTCCTTAGTCGAATCGCATCTTGGCAAGACACTAGAAGTGTCTCACCGATGCAATCAAACCCCTTCGCAAGCATCGGCAAAACATGGAGCTATCTCTAAGAGCTCCTAGTGAGCCCAAAAGATCATATTGATGCTACTAGAGCCATCGTCAAGACACCATTTATCGCCAAGAGACCAGTGGGTTAACGAGTCACGTGGAGATCCCCTGCTCTCACCATGACCCCTTGTGTCACCGAGACATTACGTAGAACTCCCCCTCCTCCTGGTGATTTCCTTTTCATTCTAAAGGCTTCGCTGCTCGGTAAGACTCACATCGAGGTATGAACCCTCGACCGATTTCCTTGCTTTCAGCCTGACTCTCACCGGTCAGGAAGAAGTCTTCCTGAGCTCCTGCTACGCCGAAGGCTCCTCCATTGTCAGTGAGACCCCACCTTATCACCAGAACATCTTGGCGAAAGTTTTGTTACGCCAAAGGCTCATTGAGTCAAGGTGACATTTTTGTCTCGACAAGACATTTCACTAAGAACCTTTCCTTTGGCCGAAACTGCTTTTTTTTATTTTGGAGGTTCCACTGCTCGGTGAGACTCCTGCTGATAACACCTTGTATGTCGCTAGGACCTTCCATTGTCGGCAGGACCTCCAGGTGACATCCTCAACTGTTGGCAAGACCTCTTGAGTTCTAGTGGAGCCTCCTTTTGATCAGCAAGACTTCTTCACTCACCGAGACTCTATAATGAGCCCCTGACTTTTGTCAAGCTCCATTCATATCGGGGAGACATTGTGAAATCACTGAGACATCTCAACGATATCACCTAGTCATACCGAAGGCCCTCTTTCCCTTATGTCGGGGAGACTTTGTCGGCTAGACCTATCCTGAGACTTGCTTCTTTTGATTATCAGGGAGACCCTGTGACCTCGACAAGACCTCTTAGCGAAGCTCGCTTACTTTTCTGAGATCTCCCGACTTCGGCGAGACACGATCTATTCACCGAGACCTTTTGTCGAATAAAAGAACC